>JANTPZ010150342.1:0-17071 GCA_025593235.1 Vachellia pachyceras
CAGATTGAAAGTGATTACTCCCCTTTCGGCACTTCGAACTCCGGCTCCCTCCATCTTCAAGAGGATGGAGATGTTCAGCTCCTCATAGATTATGGAAACAGGCTCTAAGTGGATGAGTGAAGCATGATGAATGGATGGATGGTGAAGGAAATGGGTGAAGGTAGGGTTTGGAGAGTGTGTAGATGAGAGAAAAGATGAGTGTGTGTTTCTGCCTTCCTTCCTCAGCCTCCCATCTCTTCTCTTTGAAAATGACCTAATTTAGCATTAGAAACCGTCATGGGTCGGATCTCTAAAGCTGTATCGGGTAAATTTCCATCTGAAGTAAAAATCTGGTGTTGATACGCGATATTTGCCACGGCTAACTTGTGGTTTGCCGCAGCAAACCTCTCCCGAGAGTTCTTTGTCTGCTTGATTGAACTTTGGCCGTGGCGAAATTATCCAGAGCTGCTTCCCTTGCCTTTTGCACGGAATTCCTAAAATGAAATAACAAAACTTTAGCAGTATCATTTGCTCATGATGGAATTTAGGCACAATAGCATCATTATTCATGGCATATGAACCCAAAATTGCATTAATCCAAATCAACAACTCCTACTCTCAACTTAAGCACAAAAAGGTCATGTATGGGCCAAAATTGACTCTAAGACTCTGGAAATTCAAGAAGAAAACTAATACAATTAAAGCTCAATCAACTGGATCTCATCTCGACATGCTACACTACTGCCGAGGCGACATAACTTGTATTTTTTCTCTACCATAACAGCATTCCTGCTGCCTTACTGGTGAATACAAATGTCTTATCTTTGCATACTCCTCCTGAGTATCAATCACGGTAGCTCGTGTGAGAGAGCCTACCTCACCTGCCTATACGACATACTAGACATTGTATACTTGTACACAGACACATCAATCAATGATAAGAAATTGAATACTTTAATCATAAATTTAATATACAGTGTCTGTAATTTTACATTTTACGCATACCATACATGCTTCTCAAACATTTTTTGGCTATTGGTTTAGTTAGGGGATCTGCGACCATACTCTTAATTGAAATGTGTTGTACATTAATCACTTTCTGTACTACATAATCTCTCACAAAGTTATACTTAATATCAATATGATTTGTCTTGCTATGATATTTGGGATCTTAAGTGTAAGCTATGGCCGCAGTATTGTCACAATATATTAACACATGATTTGTACTCTCATTTCCAAATTTAAGGTCTTCAATAAATCTTTTCAGCTATATAGCCTCCTGCACTGCCGCAATACATGCCATAAACTCAGCTTCCATAGAATGTAGGGCTATGCACGTTTGCTTCTTGCTGCTCCAACTTATGGCGCTAATGTTTAGCAAGAAGGTCTAACCTCAAGTTGACCTTCATTCAACATCGTCTCTGCCTACATCAGCATCGAAGTATCCAACGAGCCGTAAATCGCTTCCTTGATAAGTTAGTGCATAATTCGATGTGCACTTTAAGTATCGCAGAATCCTTTTCACAGCTTTTCTAATGTTGTTCGCCAGGATTTGACTAGAACCTACTTACAAGTCCAACTCAAAACAAATATCTAGTCTTGTACACATTATTACATACATTAGACTTCCAACAGCACTAGTAGAAGGAACTATTTCCATTCTTTTCTTAGTTGACTCAATTTTGGGACACATTTCAAGATTCAGGCTAATTCCAGTAGCTACTGGGTGTCTAAGGGATTACAGTCACTCATATTGAATCGCTCGAGAATTTTCTTAATGTAATTCTCTTGTGAAAGAGATAGAATTCTATTTGAGCGATCCCTTTGGATTTTAACTCCAAGTATGTATTCTGCTTCTCCCATGTCTTTCACCTCAAAATTCGATGACAGCCATTATTTAACAGCTAAGATCGAATTTAGGCTATTTTTGACCAATAGTATATCGTCTACATATAATGACAACATCACAAAGTTATCATCAAACCGCTTAATGTAGACACAATGTCTTCTTCAATCATTTCAAAATTGTATGAGGTTATCGCTCTGTGAAACATCAAGTACCACTGTTTGGATGATTGCTTCAGTCCATAATGGACCTTTTGAGCTTACAAATTTTGCTCTATGAGCCTTCTTTACGAAACCTAATGGTTATTCCATATAAATTTCTTCATCCAAGTCTTCATTTAGAAATGCAGATTTCACATCCATTTGATGTAACTCCAAATCTAAACTATTTACTATTTCCAGAATTAGTCTTATGGAGTTAAAGCGTACAACAGGCAAGAAGGTGTCCACGTAATCGATACCTTCCTGTTGTGTATACCCCTTCGCTACGAAACGTGCCTTGTACTTGTTAATTATTCCATCCACTTTTTTTTTATTTTGGGAACCCATTTGTTTCCAATTGCCTTTCGACCTTTTGGTAGATCAACAAGTTCCCAGACTTGATTCTTTTTCATTAAATCAATCTCTTCTTCCATTCATCCTTGGCAGGGCACGAGAAGGCTTCTTGTATAGAATGTGGCCATCATCTCCATCAAAGTCAAAGGACACAAATAGAAATATTAATTTCTTGGGACTCACAGTAATTAAGCAGGGATCCATTCACTTGCTTCCCCTTTGCGGTTCTATAACATATGTGGTATGAATCACATGCTACGGTGTTTCTCTTATACTACAAGAGCGTACGTCATTTGATTCTTATTATCAGCATCGTAAAGACATTTATTCTAGATGTTCCAACATATAAACCCAAATTCTTCCTTCTCTCATATCTTATGTGACGTCAATATTGAAGAATTTGTTGTCTAATAATAGGCATCATGGAGCGGGTCCCCATGATTCGATACATGTTTCAATGTATATATATTGGATCTCATTTCGACAAACTACACTACTGCCGAGGCAACATAACTTGTATTTCTTCTCTACCATATCAGCATTCATTCTGACTTACTGGTGAATACAAATGTCTCATCTTTGCATACTCCTCCTGGTATCAAAGGCGGTAGCTCATGTGAGAGAGCCTTACCTCACCTGCTTGTACGACATACTAGATATTGTATACTTACACATAAACACATGAATCAATGATAAGAAATTGAATACTTTAATCATAAATTCAATACATAGTGTCTGTAATTTTATATTTTGCCCATACCAATAGCCCTTACATGCTTCTCAAACATTTCTATGGCTATTTGTTTAGTCAGGGGATCTACAACCATACTCTTGGTCGAAATGTGTTGTGCATTAATCACTTTCTGTGCTACATAATCTCTCACAAAGGTATAATTAACATCAATGTGCTATGTCTTGCTATGATATTTGGGGTCTTTCGTGTAGGCTATAACTGCCTATTAATACAGGATTTGTAATCTCATTTCCAAATCCAAGGTGTTTAATAAATCATTTCAGCCATATAGCCTCCTGTACTGTCATAGTGCAAGCCACAAACTCAGCTTCCATAGAATGTAGGGCTACGCACGTCCTCTTCTTGCAACTCTAACTTATGGCGCCATTATTTAGCAAGAAAATGTAACCTGAAGTTGACCTTTATTCAACTTCATCTCCACCTACATCAGCATCGGAGTATCCAACAAGCTGTAAATCACTTTCTTGATAAGTTAGTGCATAATTCGATGTACACTTTAAGTATTGTAGAATCCTTTTCACAACTTTCCAATGTTGTTCACCAGGATTTGACCAGAACCTACTTACCAGTCCAACTGCAAACAAATATCTAGTCTTGTACACATTATTGCATACATTAAACTTCCAACAACACTAGAATAAGGAACTCTTTCCATTCATTTCTTAGCTGACTCAATTTTCGGACACATTTCAAGATTCAGGCTAATTCCAATAGCTACTGGTGTCTAAGGGATTGCAGTCACTCAAATTGAATCTCTCAAGAATTTTCTTAATGTAATTCTCTTGTGAAAGAGAGAATTCTCTTTGAGCGATCCCTTTGGATTTTAACTCCAAGTATGTATTGTGCTTCTCCCATGTCTTTCATCTCAAAATTTGATGGCAGCCATTATTTAACAGCTAAGATCGAATTTAGGATATTTCCAGCCAATAGTATATCGTCTACATATAATGACAACATCACAAAGTTATCATCAAACCGCTTAATGTAGACACAGTAGTCTTCTTCAATCATTTCAAAATTGTATGAGGTTATCGCTCTGTGAAACCTCAAGTACCAATGTTTGGATAATTGCTTCAGTCCATAAATGGACCTTTTGTGCTTACAAACTTTGCTCTCTCAGCCTTTCTTTATGAAACCTAATGGTTGTGCCATATATATTTCTTCATCCAAGTCTCCATTTAGAAATACAGTTTTATAATCCATTTGATGTAACTCCAAATCTAAACTGTTTACTATTACCAAAATCAATCTTATGGAATTAAAGAGTACAACAGGCGAGAATGTGTCATCATAATCTATACCTTCCTGTTGTGTATACCCCTTCCCTCCAGACATGCCTTGTACTTGTCAATTGATCCATCCACTTTTCTTTTTATTTTGAGAACCTATTTGTTCATAATAACCTTTCGGCCTTTTGGTAGATCAACAAGTTCCCAGACTTGATTCTTTTTCATTGAATCAATCTCTTCTTCCATTGCTTTCTTCCATTCATCCTTGGCAGGGAACGACAAGACTTCTCGTATAGAACGTGGCTCATCATCTCCATCCGGAGTGACCATGAGTGCTTCTCCCTCTATTAGGAAGTGCCTCTTGGGTACATTTCTCCTGTCACTCCTTCTTGTAGAAACCTCTTATCTCTTTCGTTTCTCTTCTCCCTCTATTGATGATATCAGGGTACACCCTACGGCGCCTTTCATCATATAGGGCGTCGTAGGCTCTAACTTTCTACTCCCGTCACATTCACGCCCCCTTAGAAAGGGCGCCAATTGGGTTAAAAATAGGGCGTAAAAAGTACCTTTTGTAGTAGTGTCTCATTGAGGATCTTCCTCAGGATCCTCTTCAAGGTCCTCTTCAAACGGTTCCTCCTCAAAAACCTCTCAAAATTCTTGCTTGGAATCCTCATTAGGAATATATTCATCCATATATTTGACTAACATTGATATATAAAACAGTGTTTCAGTGCTGTTTGAGATTTCTTGCTCCATTGTTTTTCCAAAAAAATGGATTTGAAATTATCACTTTGAAAAATTTTCAAGAAATCTTTAACTACGCACTGATTTATATTAAAAACAGATCCTAAAGTGCCTCCAAAATAGACAAATAGCATACCAAAATGAAGAGCTCGCATTTTAGGATTTTTAGGAACAATCCGTGTCTTATTTGGAGGTTACACGTGCCCCGAGAAGATTAATTGGTGAAAAATTTGAAATATGAGAAAAAGCCCACTCTCGGAGACGGCGCGTGTTATGCATGCGCAACCACGAAGACCTCTGTTTATGACACGTGCCATCTCAGCTATCTCCATGGGCCGTCATCCATTTGATGGTGTGGTCCACGTGTTATAAGACCTTGCCATATGGCCTCACTCGTCACGTGTCCTCTTCTCCCTTTTTGTTTAAATATTTTATTAATATTTGTTTTTGTCTTCCTTTACAAAAAAACTTTCTGGCTCAGTTGGCAAGGTGTCATTGTCTCTGCTTTCTAGTCACGGGTTCGAATCCTCTTAGGGCAGTTTTTATTTTTTGATTTTTTTCAGGATTTATTGTATTGGGCCTCTTAGGCCCAATACCTTTTTTTTATCGATTTGGGCCTCTCTGGCCCAACATGTAAGTAATTTTTTGTTTTTTGTACTTAGGCCCCTATCACCGTTGCGGTACTTCCTCCCTGTGTCGGGTTAACCTACCCGACCAAAGTTCTGACCCGGTGTGCATCTTTTCCTCACCGCCGTCAACCATTATATTTATTATTTTTTTAAAAATTGATGGACGGTTACTATTCATCCCTAACCTCCAGCCGAGTTAGGGATGAAAACGGGTCGGGTCCAATGGACTCAACTCGTTTTTCAATCATATCTTCGCTGTTCGACGTCCGTTTTTCATGTTCTTGGTGTCTATTTCTTCATCTCGACGAGCTCTACATAATGGGAGTATTTTTAAAGCCTGGGTCCTTCATTTTTTCTAGAAAAATGCGATGAAACATCTACGTCGTTTTTACTACGTAACTCCGTCGTCCGGTGTCCATTCTCCGCATTCTTGGTGTCCACGTCTTCGTTTTGACGAGCTATACACGATGGGTGTATTTTCTAAGCCTAAAATGCTTGTTTTCGAAGAACCCAGATATAGATCTTTGTTTTCAGTTTCGTTTTATTGAGGTATATGGTATCTACTCATACATATACAGATATGCATAGATAAAATGAAATGAACAAGGCACTGTGATGAAGACAGAAAATCATGCACCACAACTGAAGATTTTACACGAAAAGGGCAATTTTCAATAAATTTCAAAACGAACACGCACAGTGCATTTAATGAACAGGTTTGCGAAAAAAATTCATGTCTATACAGATAGAAGGATGCCTCAGGAACTAACATGCTCTGATACCACTGAAGGATTCGGGAGTACCTGTAGAATTCGACTCTATTCATAGATACCCGTGCGTAATTTGGATCATAAGGATGGATCCAAACTCAAGACACAGCAAATGCACAAGGAGAGAAGAGAGTTTACCGAGAGAAAGAGAGAGAATTTTCTCTGTGAAATGCTCCGTAAGTTGTATCCGGTTGAAGATGAAGCCTTCAATTTAATATTCTAATTTTAAATTCAAAATTCAAAAAATGTAACTTCCCATAGCACAACCGTTCCCACGCAAATGCATTTCATATTCAAACTTTTGGGGAAATCACAACTTTGTTCCCACATATTCTCTCATTTATGCTTTTGCACCAAAATGGGTTTTGGTCCTAATCTATTAAGGATGGCGTATATTCCAACAAGACTTAACTAATTTCCCTACTTTTAGCAATTAATGGCATTACATGCTAGTCTAAGATTTAAAAGCATTTGATTGAGCTTTGTCTAGTTAAAACCATATTGAATCGTCAATTAATATGCCCAATCTCTTGAAACTAATTGATGAAAATAACCATTAGGCAACTGTTGGGATTAGAATGTATGAGCAGCGGAAGAAATGATTAGAAATTAAAATTTTCTAATCCCATGTATGTGTTAGTGTAGGATTTGACCAAGAGGGGATGAATTGGTCACCGTTTGAAATTAAAAACTCAATTGCAGAAATGAAACAAAGTCACCGTTGAAAGCAGAGAGAAGAAAGACACATCAGATTTATCTTGGTTCGGTCCTCCTAACCTGCGTCCAGTCCTCAGAGCTCCTCTGAGATTTGCATTACACTAATCAACAACAATCAAGGCACACCAGGCCTCGATAATAGGAAGCTCACTCCCCTTACAACACACACTAAAACAGAGTCTCTCGTGCTCTGTTTTCCGACTTAATTTCAATTCAATAGATTCAAGGTCCCAACCTTGAATATCTCACAGGAATACAACAAGTATTAACAAAATGAACTCTCTTAAAAGAGTGGATGGTTAAATGCTGAAGCTCACATGATTTTTATGAACAAAGTGACAGAAGGTTTTGACAGAGAATAATAGCGTAATAAATTTCATTCGTCATATGTTCTCCTTCTTTAGTCTTCAAAGCTTCTTCATTTATAGTTGAGACTGCATTCAATAGCAGTTACTTAGAAATTGAATATCCATTAGAGAGAAGCTTCTTCCTATTACTCACAGCTGCTACGTTTATTGACTGTCATTAATGCTTCATAAGTGATGTGGTTTAACTGCTGACAGCGGGAGTCATTAATGCTCGACTTCATTCCTCAGACGACCTGAGCTATTTAATGAAAGAGCTAAAGTACATTTATGAGGGCAGGTAACATTCAAAATGCCTAAGCACAAAAAGGAAAGCTTAGGTAGACGAGAGGCGTAACTGTGTCAAAAGTCATGTCAGAGAATAGGGAACCGAGTTCTTAATATTTCATGACTCGAGTTCTGAAACATAGAATGTAATAGCATAAAAGTGAAACTTACAGTTCTTATAAACATGACTCGAGTTTAAAGAAACTTTCAGTTGAGATTCAAGTTTGCAATGGAAGTTCTGAAAAATGGTTTAAAAACTTTTGTTTGAAACTTGAAGTTTGGATATCAAGTTTTGAGTAGCAACTGTAAAACTTCAAGTTAAATAAATAAGGACTCAAGTTCTAAAACGTGTGAAAAATTTTTCAGTTGAAAACATCCTCGAGACTCGAGTTCATAATCTCAGGAACTTGAGCCGAAAGTTCACCGTCTTCATTTTTTACTCCCTATTTTTAAAAACGAACGCGAATTTTAGGCGCCAAAACTATACTCTGTAGTATTGCTAACTTAAGCATCAAAGTGTCTATATGAAGTTTTACAGGTCTTAGGTTCATTCATGAAAAACAATCAGAAAGAGACCTTCCTTGAAAAAGAAGTAATGGGAGCATGTGACAAAACTCGAGTCCATAGAGAAAGCAAACTAGAGTTCTGTGCTTAAAGGGTGAAAAGTTCAACAAAGTCACAAAACTCGAGTTCTGTGGACAGCAAAACTCGAGTTCCTTCACGTGGAGAGAGAACTGGAAATCAGAACTGCAAGTTTTGTCTGCGAGTTAAGGTAAACTCAAGTTCTAAAATCACAGAACTTGAGTTTTGGTAAGTATTTCTATGTCTGTTCATCTTCAGGTCACGAAACTCGAGTTCTGATAACTCAAACTAGAGTTCTTGAACTGGAAATATTTGTATGTTTTAGAATTTGAGTTCTCCAAAGATGGCAACTCGAGTTCCATAATTGAAGTTGCATGAATGTTTTATCAACACTCGAGTTCTGGGTTCCAAAAACTCGAGTGCTTGAGAACTCAGTCTTTTTAACCCCCTTTCAGCCAAAACTCGAACCCTAACCCCTGCTTTTGAAATTTAAGTTCTCTCTGCCTCAATTCAAAATCAACAAAAATATCTCTTCAAAACCATCACATTCCCACCGAAAACTTCCACAAATCATTACCCAAACGTTCATTTTCATTATTCCACATTTTCGTCGATCAATCTATCAGTTTTTGTGCCTTGACACCGACAGTTTCTCAAACTCCCCAAACTCAATTTCCTTTCTTTGTGTTCAAGTTTTTTCCATGGCACGTACTAAAGTTCCTCAACCAAGCACTCCAAAGTCTTCCAAAGCATCTTCTGTTGCACCCTCTCAAACTCAATCGTCATCTCAAGCTCCATCCAAGCGAGTGTGAATTACAATGCTTTCAGAAGAAGAAACAGAAGTGCCTCTAGTCAAGAAGCAGAGAACAGGGCCACCGAAATCCATTATGAGTAAGAAAGACAAGGGCAAAGCACCTATGGTTTCTGAATCACAAACAACTCCATCTCACACTGAGCCAACACATACAGAGCCTTTGGATTCAGAGACAGAAAGTATGTCTCCCTTTCAGTTGGCTTCAACTTCAAGGCATGTCAGGAAAATGAGAGTGCCAAAAGAAGGAAAAGGAGCCAAGAAACAGATTCCACAGCCTCCTCCTTAGTTTAATGCTAAATCAGTAATGATTAATACTCCTGAGAATAAATTGAAGTCTAGAGTTTGTGCCCAGCTATATATGTGGATCTGGATGAATTAAATAGATGTTAGGTTGGATGTCAAGTCCTATTTGATTCACTATGAAAACTTGATAAGTTTGAAAAATGACTATTCCCCTAACATGGTTAGAGTCTTTTACAATAATATGGAAGAAAATAATGTCTTTTGCAAGAAAGGGAAAGTGATTGAGTATAGAATGCAGATTGTTATGAGGGGAGATAGAGTTCACATTACTGCTGACTTACTGAATGCTTATCTGGGACCAATGAATTTGACAAAACTTTGAAGGTTTTTACTAATGAGGAAGTAGGTGCTCTATTGAATAGGGCACCAAAAGTTGAACTTATGGCGCCCTATTTACCATATAGGGCGCCAAACACTACTACAGAGAATAGTTTTTACTATTGAAATTCGTGTCCATTTTTAGAAAAAGGGAGTAAAAAATGAAGACGGTGAACTTTCGGCACCTTATATTTAAGATAGGGTGTAAAAGGGTGACTTTTAGCGCCCTATCTTAGAGATAGGGTGCCAAAAGTCATCACCATTACCCTTTTACACCCTATCTTTGAGATAGGGCACCAAAAGTCACCCTTTTACACCCTATCTTAAAGATAGGGCGCCAAAAGTGACCCTCACCCTTTTACACCCTACCTTAGAGATAGGGCGCCAAAAGTCACCCTTTTACACCCTATCTTGGAGATAGGGCGCCAAAAGTCACCTTTTACACCCTATCTTGGAGGTAAGGCGCCAAAAGTCACCCTCACCCTTTTACACCCTATCTTTGAGGTAGGGCGCCAAAAGGCACCCTATTACAGCCTATCTTAGATATAGGGCGCCTAAAAAGCCCTCCCGCCACAAAATTTGAAATTGTTTCACTTTGCTCAAGAATCTCTTTCTTTGAAGAGACAACCCTCATTCATCTCTTCCTCACTCTCTCAGCTCTCACATTCAGCCCTCACTCTCTATTCTTGCTCAAATCCCTACATTGTTTTTGTTTGACTTTTAGTTATACCTCACTGTGCTTACTCTGGATCTGTTTTTTTTAATTTGCAGAAATGGCTTTTGATCGCTTGACTCGTGTCCACAGTCTCCACGAGAGGCTTGATGAAACTCTCACAGCTCACAGGAACGAAATCTTGGCCCTCCTCTCAATTTATTCACAAGCAAAAATGCAAAATCTCATCTTTTCCTCTTTTCCTTTTGATAGTGTGCGATCAGATCATAGACTAACTCGAAAAAAAAACTGTTGGGATTACTGAAGGTTTGAAGCCAGAGGCAAGGGGATTCTTCAACATACATCACCAGGTCATTGCTGAGTTTGAGGAGATCTTTGAAGAGAACAGACATACGCTAGCCGAAAGGGCCTTCGGAGAAGTCCTCAGATCCACCCAGGTAGTTTTCAAAAGCAGTTTCAAATATTTTTTCCCTCCTTGTTTTAGATAAATTGTCTTATTATCGTTTATTGGTTGATGTAGGAAGCCATACTTTTACCACCATGGGTTGCCCTGGCTGTTCGTCCCAGGCCTGGTGTTTAGGAGTATCTACAAGATTTTTTTTAAAAAAATACACCCTACGGCGCCCTATATTGCAATATAGGGCGCCGTAAGTCGTCTACGGCGCCCTATCTTCAAATATAGGGCGCCGTAGGCCTATACCTACGGCACCCTTCCTTCCAATATAGGGCGTCGTAGGTCTGACCTACGGCGCCTCTCCTGAAATAGGGCGCCGTAAGCCCTAACTTTATACTCCCCTCACATTTGCGCCCCCCCGAGAAAGGGCATCTATTGGGTTAAAAATAGGGTGTAAAAAGTACCTTTTGTAGTAGTGTAGTATGGTTAATAATCAAAACAATAATAAATCAACATTACTTAAGTTAATTAGGATTCACTATTCCCAATACCCTTCTGATATTCATGAACTGCTCTTTGGCCAACGGTTTAGTGAAGTTGTCAACTATTTGAAGATGAGTTGGAATGAACATGACCTTGACATCTTTCCTTTGTACATGATCCTAAATGAAGTGATGATGTATATCGATATGCTTGGTCTGAGAATGATGTAATGGAATTCTTGGCAAGATTGATAGTGTTAATATTGTCACATAGGATCGAAATTTCTATGAAATCCATTCCCAAATCCTGCAATTGCTATTTGATCCATAGCACTTGAGCACAACAGCTTGCAGCAGCAATGTATTCAGCTTCTGTTGAGGATAATGATATTGATGATTGCTTTTTGTTGAACCAGGACACTAGTGATCCTCCAAGGAATTGACATTAACCACTTGTACTCTTTCTATTAGTTTTGTAACCCGCATGGTCAGAATCTGAGTATGCCATCAGCTCCACATTAGTTCCCTTGGGATACCATATTCCAAGATCAATGGTACCAGCAAGATATCTGAAAATTCTCTTCACGTTCTCAGCATGTGATTCCTATGGTGCTGCTTGATAATGTGCACACATCCCAACGCTGAATTAAATATCTAGCATGCTTGCTGTGAGATAGAGCAATGAACCAATAATTCCTCTATATCTCTTGATATCATAATCTTTGCCATTGATGTCAGCATCAAGCAGTGCAGTAGAGCTTATAGGAGAATCAACACTCTTGCACTGATCTATCCCAAACTTCTTCAATAAGCTCCTTTAGATATTTCGTTTAGCTAATGAAGATGTCATTCTTCTTTTGCTTGATTTGAAGTCCTAGGAAGAAGTTAAGTTCTCCCATCATTGACATCTCAAATTCTGTCTGCATAGTCTTAGCAAACTCTTGGCAAAGATCATTGTTAGTGGCACCAAAAATGATATCATCAACATAAATATGTACTACTAACATCAGAATTAGAGTGTTTGATAAATAAAGTTGTATCCACTTTGCCTCTAACAAAACCTTTCTTGATTAAGAAATTACTTAATCTTTCATACCATGCTCTAGGTGCTTGATTTAAACCATAAAGTACTTTCGTAAGTTTAAAAACATGATTTGGTTTAGAAATATCTTCAAAACCAGGAGGTTGTTCAACATAAACTTCCTCCATAATAAAACCATTTAGAAAAGCACTTTTGACATCCATTTGAAAAAGTTTGAAATCCATTAAGCAAGCAAAGGCAAGTAAAATACGTATAGCCTATAATCTAGCCACTAGAGCATATGTTTCTTCATAATCAATCCCTTCTTCTTATAATCTAGCCACTAGAGCATATGTTTCTTCATAATCAATCCCTTCTTCTTGGTTGTAGGCAACCTAGCTTTGTTCCTGACAATGATTCCATATTCATCAAGTTTGTTTCTAAATACCCATTTGAACCAATGACCGGATGATCACTGGTCAAGTACAAAGTCCCAAACTTGGTTTCTTTTAAATTGGTTAAGTTCTTCTTGAATAGCTATAATCCAATCATTGTTAGATAAAGCTTCCTCAACATTTTTGGGCTCTATTTTAGAAATAAAAGCTGAAAATTGAGCCTCATTTAAAAATCTTTTTGATGTCTGTACACCCTCATTCACTTCACCAATCACTTGATTGATAGGGTGATTGCAAATGTACTTCCAAACTCTTGGTTGAGGGGATTGAGGATGTTCATTGATTGATCCTTTTTTAAATCATGTATTGGCTGATCATACGTTGAACTATCCTTATTCACATTTTCAAAACCTTTTGAAATAATAATTTCTTCATCAAAATCAGGTTTTGTTTGAGGTTCAATTTCAACAAATACCACATGCACAGACTCTTCAACTACACAAGTACGTTTTTTGAAAACTCTAAATGCTTTACTCTTATTAGAATAACCTAGAAATAAACCTTCATCAGATTTAGGATCAAATTTACTGAGGTTATCCTTGCCATTATTGTGGATAAAACACTTTCTACCGAACACATGCAGATGAGACAAATTTGGCTTCCTTCCATTGAATAGTTCATATGGTGTTTTACCCAATGATGTTTTGATGTAGGCTCTGTTTGATATATAGCATGTTGTGCTAAGAGCATCTGCCCAGAAATCTTGAGACACCTTCTTTTCTATCATCGTAGCCCATGTCATGTATGTAAGTACTCGGTTCTTTCTCTCCACTACTCCATTTTGTTGGGGGTCCTTAGAGCTGAGAAGTTGTGGTTGATCCCTTCATTCTCACAGTATGCTGCAAAGTCTCCATTCTCGAATTCTCCTCCATGATCTATTCTAATAGAGACAATAGACATACCCTTCTCATTTTGGACCTTTTTGGCAAATATAGTGAATAGTTCAAAAGTTTACTCTTTGATGTAAGAAGAATATTCCAAGTAAATCTTGAAAAATGATCAAGAATAACTAAAGTATAAAGATTTCCTCCTAAACTCTTAACTCTAGCTAGTCCCATTAAATCCATATGAAGTAGTTCAAGTGGCCTCTTTGTGGAAATTTCTTTATTAGTTTTAAAAGATGATTTTGTTTGCTTCCCATTTGGCAAGCATCACAAACCAAATCATTTTTTAAACTTAACTTTGGTAGCCCTTGAACTAATTCATTCTTGATTAACTAGTCAAGCTGATTCATGTTAACATGTGATAAACATTTATGCCATAACCTACTCTAATCAGCTTGACTAATCAAACAAGAGTTCGTAAAAGCATTTTCTAAATCAATAGTATAACAGTTTCGTCCCTAGGAGCTCGGAGTTAGAAGTTTAACTTCTCTTTGTTGATGGGTAGATCCTTCTTGTTGATGATAAAGCATTCTTACGAATCAAAGATCACCTAGTTGTCCTTATTAGCACTTTGACTCACGCTTAGGAGGTTTTGACACAAGCCTTCCACGTGATAGACATCCTTCACAGGCGTTCCATTTAAATTTCTAACTTCACCAACTCCAACAATTCTGCCGGATTGGTTGCCTCCAATGCTCACTTTTCCTCCTTTTGCTTTCTGGCTGACAAACTTATCTTTGTCACCTATCATGTGTCTTGAGCATCCACTATCGATGTACCATTTACTTGACTTCGATGCTCAGAGACAATCCTACAAAAGAATCATTTAATTGTTTTAGGTACCCAAGTCTTGTTGGGTCCTTTTGGGTTAATACTTAGTACCTTTGTTACATAGGTTTCTTTAGGCACCCATTTATAAGTTCCTAGGGCTTTCTTCTTCCTAATGTAACGTGATGTAGTCCTATGCCCTTTTCTGTTACAATAACTACAAAAAGCAAATGGCTCAAATGCATGTACAGATTTTTGGAAAATCTCAAATAACCTTGTTGCCATTCTTTTTCTTTCCTTTTTGAAAATCATTCACTAGGTTATAGCCTAACTAAGGTCATTAGTTACTCTTTGATTTTTCAAAATGATTTACAACATCTCACTGCCTTTTGTAAATCTTTTAAGAGTTCTAGTTAATCTTTCATTTTTAGATTTCAAAACCTCACAATTTGAACAAACATGGACAGTGATAGTATCGACAACTGGTTTTTCAATAAGTTTTTCAAGCTCTTTTACTTTCTTTCTAAGAAAAGATAACTCTTTTTCAAATTTCAATAATTCATCATGCATTTCATCATATTCAGCACGCAGTTCATCATAACTAGGATCATCGAGTAGTACCTCTTTTGTCTCTGAGTCTTCCTGGGCTACAAGATAGAGATTGGCTTCATCCTCAGCTTCACTCTCTTCATCTGAGGAACTGTCACCCCATATGCCAGAGATATATGCTTTCTTCTTTTTAAAGGATTTGAATTTCTTTTTCTCCTTCTCTTTTTCTTTGTTTTGGCTGGGAAGCTACGAGTAATCAGCACGAACATGACCAGACTTATTGCACTCATAGCAAATGATTTTGCTTGATCCTCCTTTGTATGGCCTTCTAGATTGTTGATCCTTCTGATATTACAAACTACCATTACAAGTTCTTCATCCTCTACTTCCTCTTTTTCATCCTCTGTTTCTGACTCATTTTCCTTTTCTTTTATGGTTTTGAGAGCCAGCCCCTTTTTCTTCTTTTCTTCAATGTTATACAATTCTTTCTTAAATTTTTGCTTGCTCTCGTACTCAGCAAGGCTGCCAAACAATGCTGCCACATAAGTCATCGACTCTCCACGGGATTCTTCAATTGTTGTTACATTCACCTCCCATTTTATGATAGTACGTTGAGAATCTTTCTCACCTGGGAGTGTTGATCGTATGTTTTCCTGAGAGTAGCCAACTTGTTGATGAGATGTGTGTGACGCATTTGGAATTCTGCAATCATCTCATCATCCTTCATTCTGAGTAAATCATACCCAGTGGTTAGCATGTTTAATTTGCTTTCTTTCACTGCTTATGTGCCTTCGCAAGCTATTTCCAATACTTCCCACATGTGTTTTGTGGAAGCCAGAGTGCAGACTTTGAAGAAGTTATCTTCATTTAAAGCTTTTTGTAGCATCAAAACAACTTTCATGTTCAACATCATCTTCTTCTTATCTTCTTCATCAAACTCTGCTTTCATCTTAGGAACCAACTAGTCTTTGTCCTTCTTCATTGGAACTATGTTTCCTATTTCAAAAACATTAAATAAATCAAAATTAGTAGCCAAAATGAAGTTTTGGAATTTGATCTTCCAGTAAGAAAACTTATGGCTGTTGAAAGCTGGTGGTCTGGTGATCGATGCTCTGTCGGCTATAACATGTTCACCAAATCCTGTCATGGATCTCTCTTGAAACTGTTAAGTTCTTTCCACAAGAGACCTACTTTGATACCAAATGTTAGTGTAGGATTTGACTAAGAAGGGGTGAATTGGTCACCGTTTAAAATTAAAAACTCAATCGTAGAAATGAAACAAAGTCACCGGTGAAGCAGAGAGAAGAAAGACACATCAGATTTATTCTAGTTCGGTCCTCCTAACCTACGTCAAGTCCTCAAAGCTCCTCTGAAATTTGCAATACACTAATCAACAACAATCAAGGCACACCGGGCCTTTGCAACAGGAAGCTCACTCCCCTTACAACATGTACTAAAACAGAGTCTCTCGTGCTCTATTTTCCGACTCAATTTCAACTTAATAGATTCAAGGTCCCTGTTAGTGTAGGATATGACCAAGAGGGGGTGAATTGGTCAGTTTTTTTTAAAAAATTAAAAACTTAATCGTAGTAATTAAACGAGATCACCGGTAAGAGCAGAGAGAAGAAAAACACAAAAGCTTTATCCTGGTTCGGTCCTCCTGACCTACGTCCAGTCCTCAGGGCTCTCCTGAGATTTCCAATCCACTAATTAACAAACAAGGCTCTCTTGGCCCTTACAAGGAGATTCTCACTCCCCCTCACAACACGCAACAAAACAGAGTCTCACGCACTCTGTTTTCTGATTCTTTCTCAACCCAACAAATCCAAGGTCCCAACCTTGAAAATCTCACAAGAATACAACAAAGTTTGACAGGATAAACTCTCCGAAAGAGTGGATAGTCAAATAATGAAGCTCACAATAATTTACAAGATGATAGAGAGACAGTAATGGTGTTCTCAAGTTTTGTTCATT
>JANTPZ010150343.1:0-38743 GCA_025593235.1 Vachellia pachyceras
ATAGAGTGAGGACTGTAGCATGCGTTACCCGCTGTGAGTGTCAAGCGCTTCAATCTGCCGTAATGCTATCCACAACCAGAGCGTAATCATGTGCCCAGGAATCATAGCTGGCCCAATGAAAGAAGGAATTCCGAGGATCAATATCTCCCCCCAATGGGCATATGGTGCCGCGAAGCCAATTGGAGCTGAATATTCATGGTGAACTCGGTGAATCTTCTCGTACCCCCACTTGCCGTGCAGAAGCCTGTGAAGCCAGTAATTGGTATAATCCTCGATCAAAAAATACACCACCAGCTGCGCCAAAATTTCCCACCCTGATGGCAATGGCAACCCTGTCCTGATTCCAATCATCTGATAATAAATGAGAGCAATTAAATTCGGACCACTAAATTTCTTTGCACACTGAAATAGCAAATCTAAAGGAACATATTACAATATCCCAATTTCAGGTTCAGGCATCGTCCTTAGAATTTGGAAGGAATTTCAATGAACTCAGAAGTGACTTTACTATTTGCATGAATATTTCATAAAAGATCAATTGGACGTCGCGAGTGACATACCATAGCAAATACAAAGTGAACAGCTCAACGGATCTCATTTATATTGCGGGTGCCAAGTGAATTACGACGTATTACAATTTTCAAATGGGAAAAAAAAAACAAACGGAAACGAACAATGTGAACGGAAACTGTCCAATTAATAAAGAAGTGAGAAAGAATTGCCAATGGGCACAATCCGATTCGAAGAAACTCAAATCCGGCAGCAAAAACATGTAAGCAATGCATGAGCTTACCTTGACTGAAGGATACGAAACGAGCTGCAGAGGTCCAACGACGAGGAAAAACAAGCGCATAACTTCCTTGTAGCACATGAACATTTCTTGGAATGACAAACGAACCTTAGGCTGGATCTTGTACCTGTCCAAGCTGCGAAAACGCTTAACCTCCAGGAGGATCATAGGGAGAGGGACGACGGAGAATATGAGGAAGAGGAAAAGAATGTTATGGCAATAAAGGAAGTAATCTGACTTAGTAGCGGAGTAATTGAACCAAAGAGTCTCGGCGAAAGTGAGATTCCGGCCGAGAGCGGCCTGAGCCTCAGGCAGAGAGTGGTAAGGCAGCATTGTAGACGAAGAAGAAGAGGGTCGCCGGAACCCTAGGAATGGCGGGCGATGGGCACCGCCAAAAAGGACCCGGGGGGGGGGATGAGAAAACAAGGTGGGGAGTGAAGGGTGGGAACTGTGGGAAGAGGTTTATGGCGGATCCCGCAATGTGAGGATGAAGCTCTGAGATTTATTTGCGGGAATCTCTCGTTTTTAAAAATGGAAACCGTTCTTACATGCCGGCCTCGTTTTCTAACACGTCGGAGACCACTCTTGAACACTTCAATTTCTGTTCATGACATCGATACTATTCAATGCGGACCAGACATTATTCGCTATGACAACCTCGTGAGTCTGTCTACTCAGGACAAAATCACTTCGATTTGATCCCGTGATGGACCATAGTTTCATTATAAACCCTTCCGGTTTCATGGTAAACGGTTCCGATCCAAACTGGACGTGTGTTTGAAAATGTTTACGGATTTTAAAATAATTTTCCAGATTTTAAAATGATTTTACAGATTTTAGAACACCTTTTATCCCTCAAATTCACTGTTAGGTAAAAAATTTCCCAACAAGCATCATATGTCTATTAGAAGTAGCTTTAGAGTGAGTATTTGAAAACCAGTTGGGAGAAAGTCGTTTACAGATTCCAAGATAATTTTACAAACTTCGGTATGCTTTTTTACTGATTTTAAAATAATTTTACAGATTTCAGTATACTTTATACGAATTTTGAAATGCTTTTTGTTTTAACTTGTGTGCACCGTTGAAAATTTTTTTCCTAAACATGCATAAAAACTACTTCTTCAATGTAATTTACAGTGTATTAAGTAAGTATATAAGATGAATTTTATTTTTACTAACAAACAGGATCGATGTGTTTTTCCGTTGAAGTTAGACTCATTATAAATGTCTTTATATTTAGGATGGATAGTGGCATTAGGTTGATTGCTGCATGTGTTTCTTAATGCAAGTTTCAGTTCACTCTTCTTTTGGAACATTAAAAATAATTTAGATTATATACATTTTAAAATAATTATGTGTATCATTAGATTATGTATCTATTTATAAGTCGGTTAAAATAATTTAAGAAAAAATTATAAATATACCAATTTATTTAACTTTTTTAATTCATCTAAGAAAGTTAAATGGGCTTGATATTAAGAACCGAAAGTAGTGCATGAATACCCTATCCGATTCTTTTTTTTTTTTTTATAAGCAACATTCACATCATAAGGTGATCTTTTTTAAGTAGTGTGCATCTAAGAATTTAATGCACATTTTTTCTATTTTTACCATCAACCAATTATATATCTGTCTCGTTGATTTTTGTTTCTCACCCTCTCTATAAACAAGATTATACTTAGAAAAACAAGATTAAAGAAGAATTTAATAGAAAGATTATATTAACTCCGGTTTTCACTCGTTACATTTAATATTAAATATAGGCATGAATTTAAAAAAAAAATGCACTTTGAAACTGGTAAATGTCTTATTAAAAGGACTAATGACACTCTCTAGAAGGCAATTTAAAGTAGGAAACAGGGAGAGTACATTCTTTGTAATTTTTTTTGTAATTGGCTTTATTTTATCAATTGTCAAATAATATATAAACATTTTTGTTAAATTATAAAACATTTTTAATAACAAAAAGATTAGGGAATATCTATTTTAAGGGTAATTCAATTGAAATACCAAAATTTAAAACATGCTTCTAAATTTAGCAAATTCCTAACGAGGTCTTTGGACCAAAATTTGGAATGTTGGGCACTTTTACCACATTGTGTGTTTGAAAACTCCGTTGGAAGAAAGGAGTTTCGTTCGAAGAAATGAGTTAACAGATTTCTAGATGTTTTACAAGTTTTGAGATGGTTTTATCTCGATTTACGTGCACCGTTAAGAAACGAAGTTCCCAAATAAGCACATTGTACTTCTTTTTGGTCCAAGTCATAACTTTTACTCCCAAAGCCACATTTATCAAAGCTTTGGTGTGGATGGCACATATGAACTTACAAATTGTTAAATTGGGCTTATTAATTTATAAATCTATATTATGATTGAATAACAACAGCTGCTTATTAATGAGTGCGATTAAATTTTGGCAAAATATTTTTTTGGAATATGTAATAAAACTTGTAAATTGCTAAATTGAACTTATAAATTTATAAGTTTTTCCCACGGTCAAATAACAACAAAGGAACAAAGGTTCAACCAAGTGCATGTTTAGGAAACATCTTTCCCCAACGGTGCACGCAACTCAAGACAAAAGTATATTGAAATCCGTAAAATCGTCTCCGAATCTATAACTCACTTTTTAACAGATCCCGAAACACACAATGAATACAAACTTTATGGTAAAAGTTTTGCCATGAGCCACAAATGGAGATTTGTGAATTCCTATATAAAGCAAAAAAAAATAACTCACTTCTATGGCCACAATTTCTTCCGTTAGATACGAGCATTTTATTGTATTTGTTTCGTAACACATTTTCAATCACGTTGCACACAAATCGAAATAAAAACTTATCTCACATGTTTACGTTGAAATCCGTAAATTGTTATTCCAGCGGATTTTTAAACAAGCATATATGCTTATGATTTCTTTATGTAGTAAGAGATGAACCCACTTATCTAGATCCAATACATTGATGATGAGGATTATCACCATCATCATCCACTGGTGAGATCTGTGAGAGCTCATTGGAGCAGGTGACTTGGCAATAAGACAAAAATGGACATGGGCTGGTCAGAGAGACCAAAACATGTTGGCACAAAAAAAAAAGCCCCAAACACAATGGAAGTATAATAAAGGGTTAAGTAGAATTTTTGCCACGGAAGTATACCGGTTGAAACACTGTATATCCGAAAGTTTATAAAATGTAGCATTTGTCACCTGGAGTAACGGATTCTTAACGGATGTTTGTCTTCATTCAAGTAAAACATGTGTTATTTGAATAAACGCCTCCTCTTCAACGTAAAACTCATTCAATCGAAATTTTCACCAATGTTCTAAATTTAATCAAATATAAAAATTTTACATTGATTTGAATCATAGAGTTTTTAAACCTTATTTTTTTCCAACGGTTTGGAAAATGGGAAAAACGGTTTAGAATTCTCATTAAAATGAATATAAAACACATTCGAATGAATCAACTCTTTACAAATGGTTTATAAAGCTTAAACTTGAAAATAGTGTATTTTTCTCATTTAAGCTCCAAATTTGACAAATGACCTATAATTGAAAAGTCCTTTGAGTCTAGTTTCAAATGGCATAAGTTTCACAATCATTGGATTAGTATTTTGAGAGATATCATGAAACAACCAAACATGCATCAAGAATACGTTTATTCCAGATATATCTTCAGTTTTTTGATGATATCTCTCAATTTAGATGTTCAATTGATTTCAAACTTGTTCCATTTGAAACTAGACTCAAAGGGCTTTCCAATGATAGATCCTTTGTCAAATTTGGAGCTTAAATGAGAAAGATACAGTATTTTCAAGTTTAAACTTTCTAAACCGTTTGTAAAGAGTTGATTCATTCGAATGTGTTTTATATTCATTCGAATGAGAATTCTAAACCGTTTTTTCCCACTTTCCAAACCATTGGGGAAAAATAAGATTTAGAAAACCTACGATTCAAATCAATATAAAACTGATTCGACTGAATCTCAATTTTTATATTCGATTAAATTTAGAACGTCGGTGAAAAATTCGATTGAATGAGTTTTACGCTGAAGAGGAGAGTTTCATTCGAATAACACATGTTTCATTCGAATGAAGACAAACGTTCGTTAAGGATCTATTACTCTAGGTGAAAAAATGCTACGTTTTATAAACTCTCAGGGTGAATCTGGTCCCCAAAAAACTTCCGGATACACAGTGCTCCAACTGGTATACTTTCGTGACAAAAATGTTCCTTAACCCTATAATTAATAGCCACCACCCGTAAACTCGAAGCTTCCTGCTTGCCCCGACAATCAAATGCAAAGAACATTTTATTAATTTTTAAACATTTCAATTTAATCACCTATATATATTCATGTGGACCTCACAAAACGTGTTTTCTTTTTCTTTTTCTTTTTTTAAAAAATGGTCTTCTGCTTTTATTTAGTGCAAGAGTTAAAATTAGTTATAATTAAAATTTAAATGACATTTTTTCCCGGTGACAGACAACTGGTGCACTCTTTTTTATATATAATATTTGCATAAAACATTTTTTTAATTAGAAGGGGAAACATAGGTTGCATGCTCTACTAGACTGAAATCTCCTACTTAATTTGAAGCATTAGAATCACCGGGATGGAAGATCGTTGGCCATTTGTTTTACTTCTGATCCTTAATATAAGTTATAATTAATTTTTTTGGAGAGATCAGTGAAGTTAATTAAAATAATTTAAATTTTATATATTGGTGTATATATATCTATCATTATATTGTATATCAATTTATTAATTAGAAAAATTAGTTTGAAAAACTACAATAAATATATTTATTCATTTGTCTTCATTAATTTGTCAAAAAAAGTTAACTGCAACTTATACTAAGGAATGTGATTGAGAGTTTTGGATGGATTGAGTTGAATTTTTTTAATTTGCTTATGGAGTCTAGAAGGATAATCATTCATTATATTTGTGTTCTAATAATTCTTTTTTTAAAAAGAAATATGCATAGTTTTATTAATATACGTGTGAATTAATACTTTTTAATTAAATATTTTTTAATTATGATTGGTGATCCTGAATTAAACCATTAACTCGTCTAGTTATTGACCGGTCAGACTTTTTAGTTCCATCCTTTAAATCAATAATTTTTAAATGATATATTTACTTATAAAAAATATATAAATGAAATATTAATTTTGTTTTTTATCCTTCACCTATTAATTATAGTTTAGATTTTGATGCTAAGGAACATTCCCCATTGAAACCAAAGGAACAGTGTGTGACATAGCTAAGGAAGGAATTTTAATTGGTGGTCGGTTTGTCCAAAACGTCCTGTGCGGGCTCCACCACATGTTGTGGGTCCCACTTAAAGAAAGCCAGCCACACCATTTTGTTTCTTTTTCCTTTTTTTCTTTTTTATTATGCCCTTAAACAAAATGGTATTAAAATAGGGTTAAATATTACAGAATTGAAAAAGAAATATCACAGGAAACAGTGACGCTGAACAGTCATTAATTCAGTTTGATTTAAAATATAAAATTTATTATATTATTAAATTAAAATTAAAATGTAAGTATCTTTGTCAACTTTTATTGAACAATTATCAATTAAATTTAATGAATCAGCAATTTACGTTAAAAGAGAATAGTGACGTTAAATTTGAGGGATTGAAGTATAATTTTTAAACTTAAAAGATTAAAATGAAACCTGAAACAAATATAAAATAATAAAAGTATACTTTAACCTCCATTTTATAATGTAAGTCATTTCTAGAAACTGTATAAATTCACAAAATAAATCATTTAGAGAGTAATTAATATTTAGTTATTAATTTTACCCATGTAATTAATGCTTAAATGAGCATCTTGTACTTGTTATCCTTTAAAACACTATTTAATATACATAAACTTGATAACTTTCTCCATTTTATATGGAATTTAATGATTCAACTACCATTTTTCGTTGGCGTGAATTAATTAAGGTGACTTATTTTAGATACAGAGTAGCTTAAAAAACATGCATGACATGTAGAGGTGAGCAACGGGAGGGTGGGTCTGCCCCGTGGGGTAACCTGTACCCCGCCCGTTAAAGAGAAAACCCGTTTTAGCCCGTACTCGCGGGCACGCAACAAAACAGGCGGGTTGGAACGGGTAACGGGTCACCCGTTCCAACCCAACTCCAAGAAAAAAATCTGCTCTAAATGATACCCGTGTGCGCGTGCTTCAAGTTTTTTTTGTCACTCTCACTATGCCTACTCTCTGAGCCCTACCATATCCCATTTGCCATATACCGCTCTGGAATCATCCATGGCTTCTTCTTCTTCTTCTGCGAATTCTTGTGGTACCGAGATGGTTCCTCGCTTCTACCTCGATGAGAAGTCGAAGTTGTCGAAGAAAGAGGCTTCTTCTAGGCGCTGCTCCTTCGTTTCTTCTTCTTCGTCTTCATTCTTCATGAAGAATTCCAGCACCACTCAGAGGCTGTGCACATTCGTCAGAAAGTCGCGAGGCTCCTGAAGCAACAAAGGGTTCGATTCTGCATCATACGCCACTGCGTCATTTTGTTTTTTCTCATGACATGTACAAATATTTTAGGTAGTATTTATTCATATCCTTATCGTACATATTTAATTGATAGTCAAACCATACCAATATTATAATAAAACTAGTTATTAAATACTACAAATCACTAAAATTATCAAACATACTGCTCGATTAATTGTCCAACACAGTTTGCGTAATCTTTCACGATTAGGCCGAATCATCAATACATAATTAAATATATTACTCGAAAAAAATTAACCAAAGGATATATAAAAAACGCAAAATAATATAATTTTGGGATATTTATTTTTTTAAAAAAAATTAAAAATTGATTCAAACATATTTTCCAGTAATTTTGACCCATTGACTTTGTGGTTCCAAACATTTTGAAATTTGTAAAAAAACATTTCAAAATTCGTAAAAAAACATCTTGAAATCTATAAATTATTCTTGGATTCCGTAAATTCTTCTCATAATACATAAATTTATTTCTCCCAACGAATTCTCAAACACACACTTGGATTAAAAATAAAAGATAAAGAAGATTTAGCAAGAGAGAAAGGGAGGTAATTTTTGGTGGTCCTTCGTCCTCTTCCTTATTTTCCTTTCATTTGTTAAACTCCAAGTTCATTAGTAGAAAATTTAAGTTTCCATTTATCCTTGCCAGGTGAAAATGTAACATTATTTTAATTATGTTATGAAAGATTTGAAGCGTAATTATAAATTATGAGTACTATTTTTATATTTTTACAGCAAGACAAATGATATTAATAAAAAAGCATCATTACAAAGTCATGGTTATTTCATTTTTATTAAATTAAATTCATCCATAAGAATAAAAAATTAAATTTTGAAAAATAAGATGCGGCATTTCTGGTCTGACTGGATTAATTTTAAGAAATTAATTTGATTTATCTAATCCTCATGAAAAATTGAATCATATAAGTTGTTTCTATAAAATTAAGATACACTGAAAAAGTTTCATTCTTCTAACCTTAGTCACCTTAAAGAAGAGGTAACATTTCTGATCTTAAACGGATGAATTATTGTAAATAAATTTAATTTTTTAAAATTCTCATGAAAAAATTATTAAGGGGACTTAAAACTCTTTTTTTATTAGCTTGATTTCATAAAATAGTAAGAATTAAATTATAAGTAATTTAAAATTTACGAACTAAAGATTAATTTTCCTTAAAAGAAGTGGTTAAAAAATTAGAAGAAGGGATGGAATTGCGCCAAGTTAATAAAATAAAGGATAAAGTTACACAAAAAAATATTAGAGTGTCGGGTGCATCTGAAAAATAAGATCATAGTTATATTCATTATTGTACCCTTTTTATTACATTAAAAGCATTTTTTTTGAAGCTTTGCAAATGAGGTTAATATGTAAGCCTATGTTCTAATAGGGATTGCAATAACGCTTTTCTACACTGTGTGGGATTGATTTCTTCTATATTTAGCCTTCATTGCTTGCAAGGTGTTCGTTTAAAAACACAGTAGAGAAGTACTTTTATGCAGTTGAGGTAAATATGTAAAGAAAATTATCTCGTTTTGTAGAAAAATATTGTTGAACGTGCGTTTAATTTTTACAACTGTTCTGTCAAACAAGCCCAATGTTCAAAAGCAACCATATTGCTTAATGAAATTTACTCTAAAGCTTTGTTTGGTTTGGGGGAAAGGGGATGGAAGGCGAAGAAAAATGATATCCTCCCCCCATTTGATATAAAAAATTGGAGGGGAGGGGAGCAAAATTTTGGCTCCCCAATTCCTTCTCTCTCTTTACTTTGCATCCCTAAAAATGAGGTTTTTTTGGAGGAATGCAAAATATCCTTACTAATATCCCTCAAATATTTTACCTTATTTTACAATGCCCTCAATACTCCGTTCAACTTCTCACACTCCTTTTCATTTTTGCACACTTCATATATGCTTTACTGTGGGTTTGGCCACCTCCAAAAATAATTTACAATGTAAATATATTATTATAAATAAAATATTTTATTCAATTTAAAATAAAATATGATTATTGATAAAAAATATTATTTTATTTCAAAATATTTTTTATTTATTATAAATAAAAGTGTTATTACATTAATTGGTAAATTGAATATATTATTCTTAAAATTAATTAAAAATAAAATTATATAATTATGGTTAAGAATATATAATACATATTAATTAAAAATACGAATGATCACGTAAGGGTATAATGGTAAATTAATCATTACATTCCCTCCCTTCCTCTTTTGAACCAAACACAAAACACATTCCTTCCCCTCCCTTATAATATAACTAAATAAGGTAACATTAAACACTTCCTTCACTTCCTCTCCTCTCCCCTCCTATCCATCCCCTCCCATTTCCCTCCATCAAACCAAACATAACCTAAGGTCCTTCAGGTGTTTTTCAATGTCTTCTTTCATTCGCTTTCACTCAGGCATGGTCATAAATCATACTAAATAGGTAGGCTTTGCCTAAATCTTATTAAATAAATAAATATTACTTTTGAATGTTTTGAATATATTAAAAGATTAAGTAATTAATTTGAACTATAAATTAATATATAATACATATTTTAAATTAATTTATTTATTTTTTAAAATTTAAGTAAATTTCGTATTAAGCTGTAGAGTGTTTAATCGAAAAAAGCTTTTGACATCGAAATGCCACATTTCACAAATTCTGTAATCTTTACACTCTTCCGGTCTTCCCTCCCATTTGTTTTGTGGTCCCCACACGCGTATCGTCACTATATGATCCCCCTCCTTCAACTTCCATACCTTCCATTCTCGCTTTTCTTTCCACCAACGCTTCTTCTACCTTCTCTTCTTCTGCTTCACTCTCATGCCTCATCGGACTCTTCGCCGTCGTGCTCCGGCTACCTCCGGCCGGAGAAGTAAGCCTCCACATCATCACCATCATCATCATCATCATCATCATCCATCACCTTCACCTCGTCGACGATCTCCTCCGCGCTCCTCCAACAAGTCAAAACCCATCAAGATTTTGAAGCGGTGCTCATCGGCGCCTTCGATTCTCTCCGATTCCTCCTGCGCCGATGAAGATCAAGACCTCGATTGCGATTTCAGGCACGAAGGCACACTTTTCCGACCTCAAACTTTTTCCGCTGCCTTTGCGTCTTCTCCTTCTCTCTTAGCTTCCTCCCCTCAGAATCACGAGGTATGGACGCCAAATTTTGCCATTGCTGTGTTATTCTCTGTTTTTCTTGCTTTTATGTGTTCTTTAATCGCTCTTTATTAAAAAAAGTTTTAAAAACAAACGGTTTATATTAAAAGCAGAATAAAAATTCGAGATAGAATATTCGGATTGTCACTAACTAACATTCAATTCGTTTCACGCGTATTAATAAAAAAGTAAATTGACTGGCCGACCAAAATCAAATCGGAATCTAGACAAGTCACTCGTTATTTCTCAATCCAATTTCTTGATTTCAAGGGTGAATTTTAACTTTAAGCCTAACCTCCCACACAAGCGAGGAGTTCGATGATTCTAATTTTACTTCATAATAACCGTCTTGAAGGAAGCGAGGATGGATTTTTTTTTTATAGGAAGGAAGGATCAATTGATTTGTCTTCTCTTCTCTTTCTAATCCATAAGTAGAGGAACAGAACATTACTGAGAAGCCCAGAGCCGAGTAGAGTAACAAACACTTCACCAAAAGTTCTGTATCCTAGTAGTATGGAATCGGAGGACATTCGTTCCTGCTTATAACCTCAAGCTGCTAGTGGTTGCCAAAAAAAGAAACAGTGACGAACTCTTTTTTTCACGATAAAGAAATAGGAGTATCTGATTCCTTCCTTAATTAGCACTGAATTGAAATTGCTATACTCCGTTGGCTCCATAATTGAGTTGAATCAATATGGAATGACTTGTTTTTGTGATGTAAGAAGAATTATTCCCCCCTCATCAAGACTTGGGTAGATTGATTTCCATTTTTGGGATGAACAAAACCCTTGGAATTGTCGTGCCTCCTGAAACAGAGTTTGATGGTTTTGCAGACGCAGAGGCAGGGGTCCAGAAAAGAAGCCAAGGTGGTGGTTAGTGTGACGGTCGAGGGAAGTCCAGGACCAATCAGAACCATGGTTAAGCTGGGCTCAAGTGTGGACGACACTATAAAGCTTGTAGTTAACAAGTACAGTGAAGAAGGTAGAACTCCGAAGATTGATCCTGACGCTTCAGCTTCATTCCAATTGTATGACTCCCATTTCAGCCTCCAAGGTAAGACAAATGCTTTAACATTTTTCGGGCGGGGGAACTTTACTGTGTCTCTCCCTAATGGTAATAAAATATGATTGTCCATGGGAGGAATGACATTTTAATATTTTATAATCATGAAATGAAGTGATTTTGATTTTTTCTGATTTTTTAAAAGAAAAGGGCCTTAAAATTGTGCAATTATGATTTTTTAAATGGGAAAAATTCAAAACTGTACCATTGTTAACTAAGAAAAATATTATGTGAAAAATCTCTTAGTTTGTCAATGATAAGGAAAGGTAACATCATGGACAACCAAGGATTTTTTATATATTATTTTCATTGGCTGAGACCTTGATATAATTAATCTTCCCCATTTTTTGATATAAGATATTTAAATATCACTCATTTGATGTATAGTGTAATGATAAAAGAAATAGAAAAAATTAATTTTTTAGTCTCTAAACTTTTGATTTGGTTGTAACCCAGTCTTTGAACTTTGATTCGGTGTAACTCGATCCTTATAGTTTTAACTTGATTGCAATTTAGTTTTTAAATTTTGACTCACTGTAACTCAGTCCCTAGAGTTTTAATCATGTTATAATTTAGTTTCAGATATGTTATTATATATATAATTTATTCTCTAAAATATAGCGCTTGAATTATAAAACAGTTAAAATTATAGGAGACTGAGTTGCATGAAGTTACAGTTTATGGATTGAGTAGCAATTGGGTCAAAATTCAAAAATACAGAGAAAAGACTAATTTTTCCCAAAAAAAAATTATTTGGGAGGTTGGGGTACCGCACAAAGGGCAGCATTAGAGAGCATTGTAGGAAGGCACACTAAGGCCCCTAACCCATCATTTTCTCAGTAAATTAATTGTTACAATCTTTAATTAGGTGGGTCTGGGTTTCATTAATTAATTGCCAGAAACTTTGTTTTGTTGGTTAGGTTTGGAGAAATCAGAACTCATTGGGGAAGTAGGTAGTAGAAGCTTTTACTTGCGCAAGAGTAACAAAGAGTCTCCCTTCAGTTCATTTCGTTCAGAGAGGCCCACCGATTTAGAAGGCTGTGTTCCTCCCAAACCACCACATCCATTGTTATTACCTTGTTTCAAGATTAACAAATTTGTTAGAATGATTCGCCGAATCTGGAAGATGGTGCTTTGCTCCAAATGAAGTTAAATTCGATTTATTTTTATGATAGTTTGCTTCAACAACTTAATTAGCACCCCAAAGCAACCATTTTATATCTGTTGCTTTAATTTTTTGGATGCTTTAATTTTTAGGAGGAATATTCGAGATTTCGAAAAATGAATGTAATTACTTATATGTCTCAATGACAAATGAAAAGTATGTAATAATAAGTTTTAATACAGACTACTCATTTTGTATTGAGACTTTTCAGTAATTACATTCATTACTTACGATTTCATTATGATTACTCGGATTTTTATCCTCCATGCCCACTCCATTTGATTCATTGCTTTTCGTTTTGAACAAGTATGGTGTGAAAAGATGGTATAGGTTAAGGAGGAATTGTTTTTCTTTCTTCACTTGTTTAAAACAATGATGCTTAGCTTTGTGGAATTGGAAGTCCTGAATGGAAATTTCAAGTTAGTTTAGAGCTTATTATTGATTGTACTCATCTTGTATGAATGGTCGGAACTCAGTATTTTGTTTTACAATTTTACTATTTGAGTTTCATATATGTCTAAAGGTACTGTTGGAATTTTAACAGTAGAAATCCACAGAAAAATATATAAATATTTGTCTTAATTTAGCTATTTGAGTAAATATATATTTATAATTATTCTACAAATGTTTATAAATTCATATTTTTTTAAAGGAAAGAGAAGTGCAAAGACGAACTAAAACTATTCAAGATTTCAAATGCATTTTATTCTCAAAAAAGGAAAAAAAACTCCAAGGACATTAAAATATAAGACTCTACCTTATCTTTATCTTTTAAATTTATAATGATTTTTCAAAATATTCTTATCTATGGTACATATTAAGTGATTCCATATCAGTGGTAATTCTAATGCACATACGCAATAATGAAATTATTCCTAGTCTTTAATATAAGCCTCAAGTGGCTTTTTTTTGTGAGAATAGAGAAACAAAATAAACTAATATATTTACCATTTTCAAATAAATTTAATTAATTTATAAATTATATATAATTTAATTATATAAATAAATATTTTAGAATATATTTATCTATATAATGTATAATCTAAAGTAGTTTATTGAACTTCTTTAATCTCTAAAAAAAACCAACTTAAGCTTGTACTAAAGATCAGAGGTGGTATGATTAAGAAAGTTAACACTCATTTATTACAAATAAATAATTTATTCAATATCCTTTACTCCCATGTTAAAGAAATGAGAAAGTATGAATGAGGCGGTATTTTTTTTTTTTTTTGCCAACAAATGAAGGGGTGATTAATATTTAATACACCATGCATCTTTTGAAAGAACAGTGTATGAGAAATGCTACGACATAGAACAAATGGAATATTCTGCCGTAAAAATTACCAAAAAAAAAGGAAATTGTTTTTTTGGGGGAACTTATGATATTTCACATTAAATTATAGAATAAACACAACAAAACCTTCAAAACATGGCCCATACATCATACAGGATATGTAGGAGTTTCCAATGAGCCATGCTACGCCTATTATTTTTGCATGCGAGGATTTTACTATCTATAAAAGGTTATTGGGCATGTATGAATTAGCAATAGAAGCTATTTTTATATTATAATTTACTATCTATAAATTAAATATGTAAGATGAGTTTTATCTCAATTTATATGAATATACTTTTCAGATAAACATGGTCATTGATAATGGGAATAATTAGTTTGAGCAGCGATAAACAAATCACACAAACAAAGTTAAATACAGATTTGTAAGCTTTTAACCACTAAATAAGTAGCAGTTTCCAAATGAAACCGATATGGGATTTACATTGGGTGATGAGCACTCAATGCCTCGTTAGATTTGGACGATTCTTATTTTTTTAAATATAATTATCGTTAATGGGTGTAAAATATAAAATAAAGATAGAGAAAAGCTAATTGGACACAGTGTCACTCTTTATGAGAATAACTAGTGTTTTCTCCTATTTCGTTTCACTCCTATTAATACAAGTGGGTAGTGATTAAACATATATTTTAATTTATCTTATAATTAAAAATATATTGACTAAAGTTTAAAAAAAAAAGTCACATGATGCCTGAAATAGTATTTTGGTTAGCAAAAGATGGTTCAATTGGCAATAATTTGTTTGATAATCCATAAGGTTGCAAGTTCAAATCTTATTATCGATATAATGATATCGTTAATAAGCAATCTGTAAAAACCTTTACAGTGTTTTTCGGATCTGGATACATACCATAACACTGGTGAACCTAAAACACTTCTCACCTGAATGGTATACTAGTTATAAGGACGTATGCCCTTTTTAAATCCAATTCAAGTACATAAATATAACTTTTAAATTAAGTACCATATGTATTATAATTAAGATCACATCTAATATCTAAATAGCTCTTATATTAAGTACTGGATGTAATATTTAAGAGATCATCCAAGCACATAAACTAGCTCATAATTTAATTATTAACTGTCTGAAAAAAAATCAAAATTGGCACTGAATCTAGATATTGCTGGAATAATAACAAGAAAAATCTTGGATTTTGCAATCAAGAAGAAAGGTGACTAGAGGAATATAATAACCAAACACATCAGAATATTCTACCCCAAACAATATTAACAGACCAAAGGAGAGAAGCTCATTTATCATCATTAGCTAACTAAAAATTCTGCATGGGAAACAAACCTCAGAAAACATGCTAGTTCCAGTGAGTTTCAATGACACAGTTAAGGCTTTGTCAGCAGAAAATATAATATTCAGCTGGGATATATAATATAGGAAAAATCACCGACGCCCCAATGAAAGAACGTAATTACCGCAACAAAAATCCCATGACAATTGAGCAACATGAACCTATTATCATTTCCTACATCAAAATTTGCCAATGCATACTGCTCACTTGTTAAGAGACTCTACCGCGATTACATTTCTTCTTTGAAAACTCATTGATTTTCCCTATAATATATTACCCTGCAGGAAGAGGCACATTAATGTCAGTGGTCATGTTGTTCCTCGTATCAGAAGAAGGCAATGAAGACCAATTGTTAGCTGGGAAGGAAGGTGGAGATGATAAAATAGGTATTGGATCAGCAGTGGACAAAGGAACAATTTCTGTTGATACAATCTCATGTTTCTGTTTCTTCGTCTTCTTCAGATCATGCTGCTTTCCCGCCAGAAAACTGCCAACCACAACCTGAGATACATAATAACAATTAGTTTGGAACGAATGATGAGGATCATAGGTTTTGGTAGCTGATTCATGTTAGTTATTAGAGATCGTTCTGCACTAGCCTTGGCTGGTTTAGACCCAGCTCAAAGCTGCACTTATTTAGATTAACGTAAACTGACTTTTATTCCAATTGTATTTTGCAAACTGTGGAAGAGTTAAAAGTCAATTAGTGTTCTGTAATTTATGTTTACATACGCTTGTGAAATAAAATCAGTTTGATGAACCGAAGCTTTATTTGGATGATAAAACTGAGAAGCATGTTTAAATGTAAAAAAGGGTTGATCCATTCATTGAATAAAAATGTAAATATACAATAAAAATAAAAACAAAACATGATAAAAAGCATATTAAAAAATTATTTTCATTGCAGAAATGTCGGCATCAAAAGCTCCAAAATCTGACTTCCAACTTGACAGGCTTTTTGAAGAAAAGCCCATTTGCTTTCAATGCCAAACCAAACATGATTTTTGACTCCAACTGACTTTCAAATTTTATGGGTCCAAAAGTCAATTTGGGACTTCCACATGGAATCCCAAACAAGCTCTAGGAGACACGTTGAAAATAGAATTAAAATCCTCTCCACAGAAGATAAATAGAGAATCTGTGAGCTTAAGAAAAACACACACAGAAAGGAAGAACAAGAAAGAGCCACCCTATCACTGTTTGCCTTCTAAGCATAGGGGTCAAGAGGGTTGAGTTGAAATGCCCTTATATTAGGGTTGAATGAGTGAGGCCTTAAAATTGACACCTTTAAATTATTGTCACCACAAACTGAATCTAAATCCATTCTTTCATTCATGGAACATGATGAATGATATGTAACATCCTGCTAGGTGGTCTCTACTGTTTAGAATTATTCTTATCCCAGTCAAAGACAAAAAAAAAAAAAAGGAACAAAAAGAAAAGAGAGAGGAAACATACCTGAACAGGACTTGCTGCTACCAACAAACCAGCTAAACTACCCCCTATGACACGTCCATCTGGACTCGCTAAAGAAATGCTCATGCCACCCGATCTGCTTCGTATTCCTCCTGCACTTTCATTTGGCTTGAATGAGCCGGACAATGACAAAATTTCAAGCTGTCCCTGTGGAAAACAACAGCAAAAAGATGGATTTTCACTTATGATAGAAAGCAGTGGTTTCAGACAGCTAAAGAAAATATAATACTTCTTCAACAGGAAGAAAAGATAAACTTGGCAAATGAAGACAGAAGGAAAAGAAAGCAACATGTTGAGTTCAAGTTTTCACCAGTAGCAGCAGTGCATGATGGAGATTGAAGCAGCAAATAAATGTTTTTTCCAAGTGTGTATATAGTAAAAGCTATAACAGTACTCCCTCTAATCTTTATTATAGGGCACCTTCTAAAAGGATTCTAAGGTCCTTGATATGAGTCACTTGGAGAGTCATTAATGCTTATTTGCCAATGTTGACCCCCATAATTATTGCTTAAATATAGCTTTTTTGTATTCTTCTCTCTCCTTCAAAACCTCATTAATTGGGGTAAAGTTGAGTATATACGAAGACAACAGAATGGAAAGTCATTGAAAAAAAATGTTCAGCAAATACTTGCAAAACAAAGTTCAGAAAGGCTCGTAGGCGGCACTGGTAGATCGTTAGGCAATAATGAAGCCCATCAAAGAAAAGAAATAAAATTCTTCTTCTTCTATCATCTGTTTCTGGACAGCATTAAACACCAATCTCCAAAGAAACAATGGTTTTACTCTCATATTATTCATAAAATATATCAAAACAACAAAAAATTTATAACCTTAAAACAAATTCCATTTACCTTCATTGAAGTATAGACTATCAGATTATTTGGGGTAAAAACAGCACAGTACCTCATACGTCAATATACCCCCGGAAGAATCAGCCTGCCAAATCATGACACTTGATATCACTCCAGTTGCAGAAAGAATACATATAGTTCGTGGCCCCTGCTGAGAAAATGATATTATCTTCATAGTGATGTCCTGAGACAACCGAAGGTAGAAATGGATGTCACTTTACATACCAGTTTCAGTTATCACAGAAAAAAGTCAGAATATAAATATAACAAGCAAAATTACTTAAACAAATTTATCAATCTCTCTTTCTCATTCCTATCAATGTCATTTTACTAGTTCATCTCCCTTAATAATACACACTAATGCTATCACCTAAAATGATGAAAAGCAAAGCATGTAATGTTGATGTGTAATATTCTAAGAAGTGAGCAAGTTCTAACAGGGTCTAAAAGGGCTAGAGGAGAGAATAGAATGAATAGAACCTCAATATAGTGAGTAAACGTGTCTGCTGGTTACCTCCCCAGAATTAATGGTGATGATATGAGGTGTGAAATTAGTACCAACGGAGCCAGCAGCCCATTCACCTAACATAAGTATGTTTTTAAGAATTAATCACAATTGATAACAACAATGTTCCCCATCAAAATGAAAACAAAACCAAGCAGGGGAAAAAAGTCTCAGCTTTTAAATATGTCATTTCTCCATAAGCCACACAAAGAATGTGAAGCGATTCATCAGAGACAATCTAAACATTCTGATGCAACAATTTGAATGATATCTCAGAATCATGCGTGTACTAAAGATGGAGCTATAATGATCTGTTTTTATGTGCAAGAGCGAAGCAATTAGCATTTATAACTTAGGATTCACAGCAGCCCCTCTTTCAAATTTTTTTGGTCCTCATTCCTTTTTTCAAAGTTTGATTTCCGAGCACAGAGTACATCAATTTTATATAAGTCCCGCCATTTCAGGTAGACAAATAATGTTGCATATTCAATCAACAAAGAAGATTATGCCACAACTGTTCTTTATTCCTTCAAATATTTGTAATTGCAACTTATCCTGTATCAGATGTGTCCAATAAATGCTACATCAAAATTCACTGATAACCTTCAAATTATAAATGACAAGCTCTAAATTGAAAAAAAACACTGCTCTAATAATTCTAGCAAGTATTTTAATCGAACGATTCAGCAAATGCCATCCATTTCAGTGCTAGATTAGAACCAATAGGTGTTTGTGTAAGTTCTATTCATGCTTATCAGAATTAAAAACTATGCACAAAATGACCAGCTTAGCAAGACGTTAAAAAAATTATAGAAAGAGAAACTTATCAGATTATTAATCTTAAAATGTTTAAACTCACTACATTTTACACCTCTTTTTTTTCCAATATCTGGATAGAAAAGCAGGACCACAGTTTTTTGCAGGCAGTTTTGAATTTAAATCTCAGTAACTGATTCATTATGCTCAAGCAAAGAAAGAAAAATCAGAGAACTATATGCTAATTAATTATCCATAGCAGTCTTCTTGGATTGAAAAAAAAAAAATCTTAATATCTAGTAAACTGTATGAGAAACAAGAACCATGATCTGCATGAACTGCATTAGTTGACTATAAGCAGCAAGCAATATGAGAAGACCAAAATAGAAGCTGAGTCAACTTAAACTTATCTACAGGGTTAAAAAAAAATTGGATCAACTAAAATTTTAAGAGTCAATCTAACCAAAAGAAGCTGTAGATTTTAGATTTGAACTTCGAACACTCAAATGACTTGTATCAGAAGATTCCATCAGCTAAGCTGATTCACTTTTCAGGACAAAAAGGGAATCCATTCAGATGTGAGAGGTCCCACAATCCTCAATGTTCTTTCTCATAGCTGTAAGGTCGTCTATTTCTCCACTACAAAAAATTATATAAATCAACGGCTTCACAGTTAAAAGTGTTTAGTTACACTCAAATAAGCACATGGCAAGAACTAACAAGATCCATTACCTAAATTTTCAACTTCGAATTTGGCTTTGTGTACTGAGCTTGCAGGGCGCGCTTTACCGCGTTTTCCCGCCGAGAAATCGATTACTGCCGGCGGAGCCGACGACGGAGATAGAGCCATCGTCGTCACTGACCCGTCTGGTCCGTACTTCCTCGGACGACCCCTCTTCTTCTTCACCGGCATCGTTGTCGCCGCTGGAGCCACTACCATAGCAAGTGGTTGAGGTGGCGGAACATTCCCTGGAGGCGCCGGCGCGGTTGATTCCCCGGTGGAAGATGGGAATTCAGTCCTCAGAGCTACAAGGTAGTTCGACGGAGAATCTGGTCGGACCACCGTGACTCCACTATTAACGACATCCCTGACCTCCTCCACACTTCAAAGCTTTGAAAATCCTTCTACATGAAACATCACAACATCATCCCATTTTTTTTCTTCAACTTCAGACTCAGTCACACAAAGCCACTACTATATCAGTGTATCCACAGTTGTTTTTTAAGGGAATTTTGAAACACAGATATCAAGATAACCCAGAAATTTGTGAAGCTTTCTGAAGCTCTCAGCTTGAAAGAGGAAGAGGAAGAGGTCTTCAACTTTTTTTTTTTTAAGTAAAAACTGGATATCAATCAAAGTCAACAGAACGGTACAAAAGAGTCAAAGATACACACAATCACCCTCCAACACCCCTTCCAGTAATTTAAAGGGGTTGATCATAAAAACAAAAGTTTCCCTTTAAATTGTGAGCCATCTTCGCTAACCTATCTATCAAAAAATTGTTCTCCCTCAAAGTATGTTGTACCACAATATTCCAATTTTTAGAGATTAATTGATGTGCCTCATCCGCGATATCCTTGAAAGGATGGTTGTTAACATAGCCCCGAGAAATCATGTTAATAGCCTCAGTACAATCAGAGTTAACTATGACATGGTTATAGCCACGCCTCCAGCATATATGTAAACCATGAATAACAGCAATGATTTCAGCAATAGCAGGGGGAACCATAGTAAGCTTACAGCTAAAATCACCAATCTATTGGTCATTTTCTGCTCGGATGACTCCACAGCACCCACTTCGCCTAGAGTTGAGCACCGAACCATCAACATCAAGCTTAACAATATCATGTTTACCATTGGGCTCCACTTGTAGATTAAAGCGTTGACTTGTATAAAATTTACATAGAGACAAGAGGGAGTGGTCCCCGTAAGCCCGGAAAAAAGTAGAAAGGCCATTATCACAATTGTCCTGAATATCTTCGCCAAACACTTGCTTGCATCTATCTATCCATATATCTCAACATAGGTACCCAAACAGAGTCCTCCATCTCAGCTTTTGTGTAAAGTCTTCGCCTGCATCCTTCTTGATGTTCCACTGTTGATTTTTCACAGTAAAAAAAAAAAAAGAGGATTCTAACAAGAAGAAAATGAGTTTTGAGAGAAATATATTCTTCCAGCTATGGGGGAAAACCGAAAAAGACAGATAAATTTTGTGAAGCGAGACAGAATTAGCAGTTGAATTAGTTATGAATTTTAAGCTGCTGTTAATTTTTTTTAATTTTCTTTGGCTTTTTTTACCAGAAGCTTTCGTTTAATTAAATAACCATGTGAGAATCCGTTAAAAAAATAATTTTACATAAATTAAAATAAATATATAAAAAATTTTATCTTAATTTATGTACAATTCAAAAAAAATTAAAAAAAATCCTCCAAACACCCCTAACTAACTTTCTTTAGACTGTCCAAATTGACATTAATAACTGTGAAAGTATATTTAATAATAATAATAATAATAAAAATATAATATTAAATTAACATATTTTCTTATGCATTTTGTGATAGACAAAATAATTATATAGTGTATTGTTTGTGAACGGTTGGACTTGGTTTAAATATTGATATTTAAATGGAAATAATCACTTGGTTTTGGTTGGGTTCTGATGGAGAAATATATTTTTTTATTAATATCATTGGATCTTTTTATAAAAAGGAAATAATATAAAATAAAATAGTATTAAAGTAAATAATATAAGATAAAAGAGTATTAAATTTGGTGGGAAGGTCTATATTTCTTTTTATTTGTCTTTTGGTTATTCAGTATCTGACGTTTTTTGAACTATATTACTAGATGTTTAAGTAACGATCTAATCTGAATTGAGCACTTGTGTGGCCCTTGAGGTGGCAAGCTCTCTCAACAAATTTTTTTTAACTTTGTTGCATCTAGGGCTCGAACTCGAAATCTCATGTATATTGGTTGGACGCACTTACTAATCTCACCAAACACTTATTGGTGAAGGTTATATCTTTCTTCTCAATATATTAATTAATTTTAAATTATTGATTGAATATTATAAAAGAATATGGGCAAAGGGAAAATAAAATGATAACCACACATGATTGATGATACCATTTATTTTTTTTGGTGACAGAAGACAAGAAAATAAATTACAAATACACATATCTAACAAAAGACAATCCTAAACTATCTTCATCCAGAACCTGACGCGCTTCAGCAGGAGGCTCATCCCAAAACGTACGTTTACTTCTCTGATCCCGACTTAAAGCAGCAAGCTTATCAGCGCTGTGATTTCCTTCACGGTAAACATGAATCAGTTTAACAACCCAATTCCTCGACAAAAGATTCTTGAGCTTCATTTGTAGGTGCGTATATCCCACAAGATTCTGATTCCTTTCATTTGCTTGCACTATCTCCTTAGCATCGCATTCTGTAATTACTTGCATAAAACCAAGGCTCCAGCATAATTCAAGACCTTCAATAATACCAATAAACTCTATTTCAACAGCATCTTTCCCTGGAAGCTTGATTGTGAAACCTTTGATCCATTCTCCACAATCTCCTTTGATCACTCCACCACAGCCTCCCTCTCCATGAACAGTACTCCACCCATCAGTGTTGATCTTACACCAATTCAAGGGTGAGGGACTCCATTGAATCAGCACCTGATCTTTCCTGAACCCATTGATCAAGTCTTTTTCCTTTCTTCTCCTGCAGCAGTCTACTATTTGCCTTGCAATATGAGGACCATTCAGAGGTAATTCAACGTTTTCATTATGTACTAGCTCATTCCTCTTTTTCCATATTAACCAGCATATAACTACAAACAACTCTGGCCACTGTTCTTCCTCCATCCAGCTTGATTTGGATCTTAGATTTTTCCTTATCCATTCAAACCAAGACAGACCAAAAAATACGCTTTGCTTCTGAACAGGTGTCACTCTATTCCATGTCTGCACTGCATGAGGACAGTCCCTTAGCGCATGAAGCAGGTCTTCAATTTGCACATTACAGACGGAGTATAACCCTTCATCACCATCCCAGCTGCTGGATATACTCTTAGTCATCAGTCTCCTGTGAAACATAAGCCAACTAAACACCTTCACACATTCCGGAACATTAATTTTCCAGATGCTTTTCCATTCAGGTAGATTCTGTCTTCTCTGACTATTTTGAGTAAAATTATATGCTGATTTAACATTAAACTTACCATCCTTGGAAATCTTCCAAAGAATAGTAGCCCCCTCCTCATTAATACTTCTTCGCTCAAGGTCCTGATCCCCTTCCTCTCTAGCTCTCCTGATCTCCACTAAATTATTGAAATTGTCCCACATCTTGGCAAGTTCTCTCCAAAGCCTAGAATCCCTTCCCTTTGCTATTAATTTCTCCCTTAGACTTCTTCATCTCCCATATTTTCCTCTCAACACCTGAACCCACAAAGCATTTTGATCCGAGTTAATTCGCCACAAAAGTTTATATAAGAAGGCTTCATTCACACCTCTTAAGTTCCTTATCCCCAAACCTCTTTCCTCCTTACCACTACAAATTCTTTCCCAAGCCACTGCATGCCATCTGCGCCTATCCTCCTTCTCTCCCCAAATAAATTTCCGACTTTCTTTCTCAAGAGTATCAATCACACCTTGAGGTAACCTATCATGTTGCATAGGAAACAAAGCCATGGCACTGACCACCGATTTTACAAGAGTTACTCTACCCGCCATAGATAAGCTGGACCCTTTCCAACCTTGGAGTCTCTTCTTAACTCTCTCCACAATAACATTATATTTATCTTTTCTTCGCCTAGGAAACTTGATGTTTGCACCTAGATACCTTCCCATCTCCTCCACCTCCTTGAAGCTACTAGCCTTACAAATCTCTTTCCTCAGCCTTTTCTCCACATTGGAAGAAAAAGTGATGTTTGTTTTTTCCTGGCTCACATGTAAACCCGACATATCTTCAAAATCCTGCAAACAATTCAAAATACACTCAATTTGATCAAGGTTAGCTTCAGTAAAAATCATTAAATCATCCGCAAACATCATATGCGAAATAATTGGCCCTTCCCTCCCCGCTCTCATTCCTCTCCATTTTCTCTCTCTCACTCTATCAAGAATCATATGTGTGAGTTTTTCCATGCCAATCACAAATAGATTGGGGGAAAGGGGGTCCCTTGTCTGAGCCCCCTCGAAGGTTTGAAATCTCTAAGCTTATTTCCATTCCACAAAATGCTAGTCTCTTCATTATCTACACATGTCATAATCCTTTTTATCATCTCCTGCAGACAATTAAGCTCATTCAAAATTCTTTCCAAGAATTGCCAACTCATCCTATCATATGCTTTTTCCAAATCTATTTTGATAGCCATGAACCCTTTCTTTCCTTTCTTCCTTCTCGTAGAGTGCATCATCTCATCTACAATGATAATGTTATCATGAATATGACGCCCAGGCACAAAACTAACTTGATAAGGAGAGGTCAGCTTAGACATGAATTTCTTTATCCTCTTAACAATCATTTGTAAACCACATTACATAATGAGATAGGGTGAAACTGACTTACTTTTTGAAACTCATCCACCTTAGGAATAAGAGAGATAAGGGTCTTGTTAACTCCCCTAATCTTTTCCACATCCTGCCACATTTCTTTAATTTCCTGGCACACACTATTTCCCACCGTATCCCAGCATCTCTGGAAGAAAATAGCCTGAAATCTATCTTCTCCAGGTGCCTTCAACCCTCCTATAGCAAACATAGCATCTTTAATCTCCTCATTACTCAAAGGATCCAGAAGGTTGACCCATTCCTCTCGCTGAACCATCGGCCAGGAATGTCTTGTAGAATACCAAGGCCTCTCCTCAGAATCTTCAGCAAACAACTTCTGATAAAACTCATACACCATTTTCTCCACTTCACTTTCCTCCTTAACCCACTCATTCATATCATTTTTAAGCATAGTAACCCTATTCCTCCTCCTCCTGATAGTAGTTTTAGCATGATAGTACTTAGTATTCCGATCACCCTCTTGCAATCACTGAGTTATGGCTTTTTGGTACCATAGAACTTCCTCCTTATCAAGAATATCCTCTAGCTCCTACCTCAGTCTTTTCTCCTCTTCTTCCAGGTGAAGGCTAGGTTTCTCCTGCGTTTTCCTTTGCAATGAGCCTATTCTCTTCATAAGATCCTTCTTCTTCTCCCTTAGATGACCAAACGAATGAATATTCCATCTTTTCAGTTTAGCAGCTAACACCTGTAGATCTTCTTGAATCGAATTCCCTCTACCCCAATTACTTCTCTCCACTTCCTTAAAGTTCTCATGCTTAATCCACATTGCTTCAAACCGGAAGGGTCTTTTACCATGAATCTTCCTCCAATCTTCCAACTAAATAAGAAGTGGATGATGATCAGATTGAACTCTTATACCCACCTTAACAATAGCTTCATCAAATAAAATTCTCCATTCAGGATTACAAAGGGATCTATCCAATTTTTTAAAAAGCCTACTAGCATACCCCAACTTAGGACCTCTCCAAGTAAACTTTGGACCTTCAGAACCCAAATCAATCAATTTGCATCTTTCTATGTTGTCATTAAATCTTTCACATTTTCTAACATTTGGCATACTACCTCCTCTCTGCTTATCAGTACATTTGATATCATTGAAATCCCTAGCCAAAAGCCAAGGAACTGACATATTTTCTTAGATACTTTCCATTTGATTCCACAGATCCTTCCTTTCCATCTCTCTAGGGCTCGCATAAATAGCGGTGAAACACCAATTCTTTTTTCCTAGTCTATGGACCATACAATGAAGAAATTGTTTATGTTTGATCAGCGGCTATATAGCAATTTCTTCATTATTCCAAAGAATCCAAATACCTCCTGACATTCCCTGTGCTTCAACAATAACATTATGCTTAAACCCAAAACTCCTTATTCTTCTTTGGGCCTTATCACCACTGCACCTAGTCTCCACTAAGACCACAATCAAAGGTTTCCAAGCCAGACACACTTCCTTTAAGGCAGGCCCAAAAGCTTTTCCGGCCACACCTCTCGCATTCCAAACTAATATCGACATAAAAAAACAACAACATCATGAGAAAAGACGCTTACTGCATCTCCACAACTTGACCATCGTCAAGACTTATTTCCTTCCTCGGTAGCCTCCCGTCCTAACTATCGTTCTCCTGATCTCTGTTTAGTGGGCCTTGCAGCTCCATAGGCACTCTTGGATCGGGAGGTTTTACCTCATCAACTTCCATAATTTCCCCACCCTTGCCCAAGGAACTATTCAGACTAATATCATCCAGCCCATTAACTTCCTTCCAAACTGTTTCATCCTGAGTCTTCATCAAATGGCCCAAATTACCCACTTCTACAACCTGACCCAATTCATTTTCTTCATGATGCTTTTGCCCAGACTCTTGGGCCTTAACTTGGCCCATTATCTCCCTGCTTGTCTCCCGTCTCTGTATCTCAAACTTCTCCCCTAGCCTTTTAACTTCACTCGCTTGTACCCTCTCTATTATCCCCTTTTTCAACCCTCTATCTGCACCCTTCTTTTCGTTCTTATTGTCAGCTTTTTTATTCACCAGTTCCTCTACCCTTGATGTACCTTTTCCTGACATCTCCCCTCTACTTTTGTTGACCCTCTTCTCTTTTCTATATCTTTCATTACCTCCTTCTTCATTAGAAATATCTTTCATAGGCTTCCTACCTAGGTCTCTCATACTGTCCCCCTCTTTTTTCTCTTCAACTCTAAGCGCAGCAAATCTTGAAGCACTACCTACCCTCCCGCCATTTGAAACCTCTTTTCTTACTGCTTCTCCAGCGTCATAGGCCTTCTTCGTAGGTCTGCGTCTTCTCCTAGCCTTCTATACTACCATCCACTCACCGTAGACACTACTATTCCCTCCTTCCGGTTCTCTTCTCGGTATCTCATCCTTTCCGGTCATCTCCTTCCTCCCCTGTATCTCCACATCTGCAAACTTCTCACAGCTAGTTCTCTTACTTGGGCACTACTTAGTATTGTGTCCAAATTTACCACAACAAAAGCATATCATATGCAAACCTTCGTATTCCATTTTTAAACTATTACCGTCAACTGAGTAAGCTGGAAACAATGGTGTATTAAGGTCAACCTCCACACAAAGTTTTGCATACATAGTTCTTGCTTTGGTGAGACTCATCTCATCCACCTTAATCGCTTTCCCTATTAGATTCCCGAGAGCATAAAAAAACTTCTTATCATAGTAGTCCACTGGAAGTCTGGGCAATCTAACCACACAGCAACCTTGTTCAGGCATTCATTCCAAGGATCAAAATTCCTTTTCCATGTTTGAACTGTCAGATAATGATTTTGTATCAGCCAAGGACCACCTTCAAGAGCAAAATAGTAATCATCCATACTCGAAAAGGTAGCAAGCATGAACCCATTACCTATAACATTCAACTCTACTTTCCCTGACTTACCCCATATCATTTGCATCTTTCTACGCATCTGCATAAATCCCATCACACCTCCCAGCAGTTTAACAATCAGAGTATTCTTCCAGTACCGCTCTAATCTCTCCTTTTCCTCCTCTGAGAAAATAATAATAGGTCCCTTATCACCCTGTGAGACAGAAATACCTCTTAATATCTCTTCCTTATCACCGAAAATAAGGTTCCCATCCCATTCTTCTTCCACAACATTCATCCTCTCATAGTCCATTTCTCTAATCGTTTTTGGCTTCAACGCTTCCCTATAAGACAGGGGATCCACATTCCTTCTTTGTCTGTCAATATCCTGATCCATCATCCATTCCTTCTCTCTAGCTTTTAGAGACACTTCCCCTGTAAAACTACCATTAGTCCTTTGCATTTTACCTCAAATACCTTCAACATTAACACCAACTTCAGCTTCAGCTTCGTATCTTTTTTCTTCTTCCATTAAGCTACGCCCTTCTGACGACATCCCGTCTACCAGCAGCCGATCGGGAGGCTGTTTATCATGAACCATCTCAGTGACAAGCATGGAAAAAACTCAGACACTCTCTCTCTAAAAAAAACTCAGCATTGATACCATTTAATTTAGATGAGAGAGATCACTAAAAGAATGAGAGAGAGAGAGAGAGTTAAGATATTTACCAAGATAGGTTCTCGATGCCTAAAGAAACAATCAGCCTTGGAAAGAAAAAAAAATGGCTGGAATTAAAATAAAAGGAAAAAATTAGAAAAATAAAAGAAAGTGAAAGCGAAAATAGGATTTGTGCCTTTTGATTTCTTATTTAATTAAAAACCCCTTTTTTGTGATAAAAAGCAAAAAAAGGGTTAGCATCTATAAGAGAAATAAATTATTAGGCAAGGCATTCATAAATTCTTCACCACTTGCCAAGGAACGAACCCTAAAAAGGGCTCTTTCTTTCAACCTTCTTTGAAGAACAAAATGCCATTGTCTTGCCTAACTATTGGATTCATTTAGGCATTTCTTGTTGGCTTAATTTAAATTAATGTGAAAATAATCTTTAAAAATACTATCATTGAGTATATATGCACATGTCTTTTTTATGATGCACAGGAAATAATAGTGGATGTTTAGCAACCCCAACAACACTATCAACATATCTCACACTAGGCAAAGGGTGCACTTCGATTTTCCTCTAATTTTTTTAGAAGACTTCATATTACTTGATCAACCATATTTATCGGAGCCTCCAAGACTTCACCCCGAATGATTTTCTACAATTTTCTTCTCAATAGATACCATTACAACTCGTCCATAAATTTATCCATATCAGTATTCTTGTCTTGAATCACTAGCTACCCCAATGACAAACATTTTTGCCCCATGTTGCAGTAATCCTAGGTTCAAGTATGCTTGTCTGCATGTGGGTTTACATTTACTTCTATGTACAAATATACTTTACCAATGATGATAAAAACTAATATTTATCAACTAGGATTATACTTAGGGGTGGGAATAGGCTAGGCCTCTATCAGGTGGCCTACGGCCTGACCTGTTTAGGGCCTACATTAGCCTGGCCTGTTTATTAAAAAGGATAGGTTAAGGACTATTTAAAGGCCTATTTGTATAAATAGGCTAGGCCTATTTTTTTGAAGCCTGACCTGTAAGCCTTTAGGCTAGCCTATTTATATATAAAATAAATATAATTTGTTATATCATGCCAAAAACACTTTTTTACATTTTTTTTAATTCTAATTTTTATATTAAAAACTTACATGCAATAGTATAATAGGCTTAAAGCCTGCTTTGAGACCTTTTTAAAGGTTTACAATAGTATGCTTTAGTCTACTTTGAGGCCTTTCTAGAGGCTTGCATTAAATGTAGACATCTAAAAAGGCTTCATGCCTTACAAGGCCTTTGCAAGGCTCAGACATGAGTCTAAAAAAAGCCTACATTCAGGCTCAGTTTCAGGCTCAATATATGCATTACAGGCTTAGGCCTGTTTAATCAAAGCCTGACATGGTCTAGCCTATTTTCATGCCTAATTATACCTAACATGATGGGTTAATCACTCATAACATTGTGAATTAAAGTTTGAATCTTCATTATCGCTTTAAAAAGTATCTACATTTAATGGTCGACAATTCTTCTAATATAATTGCATTTAATTGGGAAAAATACTTACGTACTCCTAAAATGTCATGACGTCTATGCTATACCAAATGAAAATATTTCAAATGTCTTATACTGTGAATTTCATATCTCATAAATTTCTCTTCATTATTTTTCTTTTCCATAACCCATTATAATATATATTTATTTTGGAAAAAGAAAAATAACTAGAAGAAATTTAGGGGATATAAGATTTACAATAGAGGACATTAGAAAATTTTTATTGGACAAAATATGGATGATGGTAAACTTGTTTTAGCAAAAACAAAAAAATATATTTTTTTAGTGATTTTGCATATGCAACTCATGAATAACCATGAAACAAGTTTGGAATGTGATTGGATAAATAGATTTAGATTTACATTTGAAATTTAAAATATCATATTTAAAAGCTTTTATTTGGATGATATAAAAAATTTCAAATTCTAAAACCAATGTTGAATCCAAAAACTTGAGCAGAAATAATTTACTTGAATTTGAATTTTATTAAGCTAAATAATGAATTTAGACATAATCCAAATTCACATACCCCGAATCCAATTACAATAACTCTAAAGTATTGTGAAAACGAGACCCTAATTTTGCAATCATGCATTTTTTCGATAAAAACGAAGTGATTATGCTGCATCTCATATTTATTACCCCTTAGGTGAATGGAAGAGAGAATAAGTAAAAAAATTAAAAATTTATTGTTAAGAAAAAATCAGAGAGAAATATAAATAATTAGAAATAAAAAAATAAAATAATAAGTTCAGATAATTTAAAAATGAAGCTTATAAAAATGACAAACATCATTAAAAATTAAACTTATAGATAAGATCGGCGATATTAATTTCTTTTTTGGTACTACATGTATCTTAAATGATGGTTATTATTATAAAAGTAATAATTAGACTAATTAATGAATTCATATATAATAATTACGGGTTGTTTAGTGCCCCTTCTCATAATTAGCATTATCCTTTTGTCAAAGCACACATTTGTGAATTTTAACTTGTCAAAGCACACGTTTAATGAACCAAACGTGGCTTATTTGCAATGCAAGTCACTTGCAAAGTGATTACTGATTATTTGTGAATTTTATTTGCAAAATTGATGCTTAAGTGTGATTGACTACATTTTTCTTTCCTTCAATGCCTCAATTAACATGGATAAAGTTGAAAAAAAAATTCAATATAAGTCAAATTTGATGAGTTAACCATCATTTTTTATTTCTAATAAATTAGTTAAAATTATTTATATTGTGGGCGGAGGAAATATGGTCTCTCATTTCTCTATTATAGAAAAATTTAATTAGTTAACATCATTTCTTTAAGAATGTTCTCTTAGTTTTGTTGAATTGGAATTAAATTCAAACTCGCCCCGTTGAAAATTGAACCCACCTTTATTTAACAACTTTAGAACTTGAATATCCACTACGTAAGAAGATAAAATCAACATATAATAGATAATATGTAAAATTGTATATTCATGTAAAAAATCAATAAGATGACTTCTAATTATTAGCAATTAAAAAATTTTATCTCTATCTTATCAATAGCTTTCAACTTCATTTCCATTATTTTATTTCATTCGGCTTCATATCATTAGTGATTTGCTTACTGAATTTAACAGGGAATAATTTCATAGTACAATAATATCGGCGCATTAAAATCTGAAATGAATTATTCTACTTAAAGCAATTATGTTAAATGAATTAGGTGGGATCTAATAAATATCCTAAATTACTGCTATTAGGAGACAAAATTATATTCTAATTTATAAAACATGAAAAGTAAGATGTTGAATGATTCAAAAGTCAAAACGATGCCCATTAATATTTAATTGTTTCATTAAGTTTTTTGTTTATTTAATTTACAGTATCCACCAAACCAATATTATTACTAATTTACCAATTGAATTGTTTGAAACTTTGGCTGGATTCAATTCTCTGCTTGGCGGATTTTTTCTAAAGCTACTTAAAAGCTAAACCCTACTGTCAAATCCATCATGATATTCTATTCTCTTTTTCTCATAATTATAAGAGCTGGTTAATATATTTATTTTATTTCTAAATATAACATCTAATTAAACTTTTTTTTAAATTTGTAATTTTTTAAACTATCGATGTTAATTGCACATGGCAAAGGAGAGTTTTTATCAAGAGAATAATTTCCCATGCAAACAGTTAGAAGGAGTACTTTAGAGAAATTAATACACTTTTGTAATATAATTAATTCAACCAGTTGTTTAATATATGTAAATTAATTATCCAATTTATACATAGTTTTAGGATAAAAGGGATTTAAGGGAGTATATCATATTGATACCAACATGCTAACATCGTATAAAATTATATTATAATAAAAAATAGACTGTTAAAATTTGACCTGGATAGATGGAGAGGACAATTCATAACCATACATCACTAAAAAAAAATGGAAGAATAATGATTTTATAAAATATTGAATATTAATAATTTATTTTTCAATCCAACTTTAGAATGAGATCAGGAGGGAAACAGAAAAAAAGAGAAAGGAACGAGGAAGTTGGATTAGGGTGATACAAGATTCATAATTTTTATTTGCATCTTTGGTCCCATCTTGATGAATAATTTGGACATAAATAATTAATCTGAATGGACTTAATCCTAACACTAGTAAAAAAGTCAGTCTTTTCATAATCATTAAAGAAACTGGTTTGCTAAACTAGGAAGAAACACATATTTTTGTTCTCTTTCTTTTTTTTGGCACAAATATCATTTTACTTGAGATAATCATGTTTGAAGTACGATTGGGTTTTATATATGTGCACATCTCACATAGAAAATTTAAACATTTATTTACTATGTTGTAAGGAACTAACACTTTCTACTGAATCCATCTCTTCATTAACTATTAATTCTCTTCCATAAATACAAAATACATGCAAATAACGCAATGGCCCAAAAACCATTTTCTTTTCTAAATAAGGGTTTTTTATTATATTTTAAGTAAATAATTGTTTTCTATCAAAATAGGTCTACACAGAAATAGGAATTAGGTTATTCAGGATCAAATTGTAGAGATTATAACAATAAGATTTTTTTTTCAGTGCAAGAAAATAAAAAAAATTCAATTTTTTGTTCTATCGATTTTTTCCCCTTGGGCCAATACTGCTGTGCTGAAGATCATAATCATTTGGGATGTATTGAGGAGGAGTGTTCACTTTGGGATGATCCAACTAGTGGCTCCAGTCCAATTCAACATTATTTTTCAGGTAATGATTTTTTTCATTGAAGGTAAATCATGTTCGACGCACTGTTAGGTACTATACATAGGCATTTTTTTCAATAAAGATTTCAACCTTAATTTCTTACATTCTACTAGATTAGCCATTTTTGTCATATCCAACTTCTATTGGTATTTCAATTCACTCTTTTTTTTTGTGTGGAGCATCCGGTGTCCATCATCTTCGCATTTTAACTTGGAAAATTTATCAAGGGTCTAGGTTAATTCAGATCGAGGCGCATAGGATCACAAGGGAGGCAAAGCTCTATCAATAAATATTTAGCATGTTTTCCACCCAAAAAAAAAAATATTTAGCATGTTGTGTTCCCATAGCTTGAACTCAATAGCTCTAAATAAGTCGGTACAACTTCTTACTAGTTGAATCAAGTGCTTGATGGTGACTTTTTTTTTAATACAAGTTCAATTTTTTTTTTCGGTTGCCCACCCGGTTCACCGGAGCTTCGCTCCGACTACGTCCGAATCCGACCCGCGTCACGCACCTGGCATGGTGGGTGAGTCTCCCAACGGTGGCTGTTGCATACACAAGGCTCGAACCCGAGACCTTGCTTAAGCTGGAACAAGCCGCTTACCACTTGATCCAACCAGCCGTTGGTACAAGTTCAATTTTGTTTTGCTTGAAAAGTCATTTCTTAGTTCCTTTGTGGGTTTGTCCAATGTTATGGATAAAGTCACAACGGCCCAAATCCACGCTTAGCCCAAGCCCAAGCCCAAGCCCAAGCCTCCTCACTATAATGTTTCAATTGATATGCCCTACTCTCTCAAGGAGAGTAGGCAAAAACCCTCACAATGAGAGACCTATATAAACTTTTTGTATAAATAAGAAGCTACGAGAACTCTACCAGAAGTGATCAAATTAAGTGAGCCTAACTAGAAAAACAATATCCGACTTGACTTTTTCGGCTTTGGAGGAAAAGAGAATGTTAAGATGTAACGGCTTTTGATTCACTTTCGCAAGTTAAGATTCCTCAAATCATTTTGAAGAATACTAGAAATTGTATAGCCAAAATAACAAAGACTTTAAGGGCTTACTTTACTTTTACATATTAAGAGATAAAATCTAGGTTTTAGAGAATAGATTTTGAAAAATAGCTTATACAGATTTTGAGATAAAATCTATATTTTGAAAAGTGATTTATGTTTGGGAAGTTATTAGCTTTTACGGATTCCGAGGAAAAAAGTGGGTAGTAAAAAGAAAGAATGAAAAGTAGGAAAAAGAAAGAAAGAAAAAGTAAGAAAGAGAAAAGAGAAAGATAGAAAAAGTAGAAAAGATGAAAGAGAAAGAAGGGAAAAAGGAAAAAGTATGAAAGAAAAAATCTAGGTTTCAAACTAAGGTTTTGTAACCAAAATAGCTTTTGAGAAAAAAAATTTATATTTGGACAAAATCTAGATTTTGAAACCAAACTTAAGTTTTAGAAATAGATAGCAAACAAACCCTAAAATTATCAAAAGTATATGTGAATGACCATTTTGTTCCATTGGTACACTAGAGTAAAAATTGCCGTTTAGACTGCACAAAAAGATCTTTTAAACAATATATAAGTGTGTTTTAGTTAAAATTGGTAAACCCAATGTAAATAAGGTTTAAAAAGTCTCTTTTTTTTTTAAACTACACGAGGATCTGTGTCATCTTAAAGGTGTCCTTTTTAGATCACACCTTTTTGGTGCATTCTAAATGATATTAAATTTATCCTCTTATTTATAAATTTATCATCGATTATATTTTTTTAAAGCTTATCCTTCAAGTGCAATTTAAAAAGGGATGGTCTAAATTAGTTTTCCCCCTCTATAAGTGGTAAATGAACCTAACAAAGGCGAGCTAATTAAACATGACTAGTGTGTGTGTCATTTAAATAAATTAAAGGCAAACATGACAAGAAAGAGTAATATACAAAAGTGAGGAATATGAGTGGGAAAGCCCCCAACTTTGGAATTACATTCACATTATGGGAATCTTCTTTTGAGAAAAAATATATAAAATAATATAATCTATGGCCGTACTAACCAACCTTTGCCCTTATTAGCTCACATTTCAGATTTTATTTTCTCATCATGTATTCAAGAAAAATACCTAATCACACCAAAGGCTAACAATAAGTGAGGAGTTTGCAATAACAAGTTTCAATAACAATAAATTTGTACTTCTCGTTTGTTAACCTCATAGTAATTTCCCATTATTTAAACTAAGGCTTCTAGAAATGACCGGATACTTAAAGATTAGAGGATTTTTTTTTTTATTAGTGGTTGAAAAGCACTTTACAAAAGAGGGCTAGAGAGAAGGTACGTGTGAAGGTGATCTCCATGTTTCAAAAGGGTAAGGGAGGAATGCTTGTGGTGCAAATACAAATGTGGCAATAAGAAAATTTCTGATGTGAGCAAGAAAAGAAACCAATTGGCGGTATAGCAAGCCATCACGTCAGTTTGGGCAAGCTTCTGCAGAGGAGTGGGAAGCAAACTCCACAATGGAGATAGCATCAAGGTGTGGGATGAATTGTGGACTCCGTTAGACAGACCCCTACGGGAGTATGTGGATAAGAATCTACATCTTATAAATTCGGAGTCCCTAGTAAATGAATTTGTTACTCCTGTAGGAACTTGGGACTTTAATAAATGGAGTATTTTTCTCCCGAATTGGGTACTTCTCCGTATCCAAATGGTTCAGCCTCCCAGGGGTAGTGAGCCGCATACTTTCTACTGGCGAAACTCTGCCAATGGGCTTTTTAATATTAGAGCGGCATACAAGATGATCTACACTCAGCAGAACAACTCTAACAGATCTGATTGGAAGGAAATCTGGCGATGGGAGATACCAGAGAGAGCAAAATATTTCATGTGGCAGGTTTTCCATGAGAGACTTCCAACTAACTCCCTTAGAGCGAAACGAAATGTCACAGATAATTATGAGTGTCTTTTTGAGTGTGGTTGTGAGGAAAATATTATTCACTCCCTGAGAGACTTTGAGTTTGCCAGAAATGTGTGGATGCATTTAATTAACCCTTTATATATTACTATTTTCTTTGCTAGTGATTTGCAGGATTGGATAAGCTGGAACCTAACCAATGAACCCCATGCAAGGAAGGTGTCAAGGTGGACTTGGAGCAGGATTTTTGGCTTAGCCTGTTGGATGATATGGAAAAATCGTTGTTGCAGAGCGTTTGATGGGAGCAGTATGCAGCCAAAGGAACTTGTAACAAAGTGCATCTATCAACTTATGGAAGGAGTAGAAAGAGGGAGATTCAAGCACACATTATACCAATTGCCAGATAGAGCGTCCTACAAGTGGAACCTTCCCCCAGCTGGGTACGTACGAGTCGATGTGGATGGTTCTGTCAACCACTACAAGCAAGCAGCGTGTGGGGGTCTTTTACGTGATGATCATAACATTTGGCAAGGTGGCTTTCAAGCTAGTATTGGCTTTACTTCATCTACGGAAGACGAGTTGCATGCTATTAAGGAGGGCCTAGCACTATGCCGAGATAAATGCATCTCTAAGATTAAGCTCTATACAGATTCTCTAGATGCTATTCATTTCTTATTTTCGGGATGTGGTCCGTTGCATCCACTTAATCAGGTAATTACTGAGATCCATGCTCTCACTATGAGACGATGGGATGTAGAGATTATTCACTGTTACAGGGAAGCACTAGATTGTGCTGATCAGCTCGCCAAGAATGGACACCAATCAAGTTCAGGGTATCTTTATCTACCTGAACCACCTATCTATTGTTTAGATTTTCTTAATCGCGACATGTGGTCATATCTGGGGACTAATACCCCTGCCTTTATTTCTATGTAATTGTTAAACTCCAAGCTTTGCTTGCCTTGTTATTAAAAAAAAAAAGGGTAAGGGAGGCACCTGCAATGACAGTATTTAAAGTGAGAGTGAAGAAAGCATGTATATTATAAATATATACATATATATAGATGAGAAGAGACGAGAAAGAGGAAGTTTCCTGGAAATGATACAAAGCTTTTATATGCGTGTGTGTACGTATGTATGAACACACACACACAGAGACAGCTTTGTACACAATCCGAATCTTCTGCACTCCCCTCCCCATTTATAACTTTTTGCTCATTTCAAGCCATACATCCACCCTATTTCCCCTTTTCTTCAAATCATAAATCTCATCATGGAATAACTGTAACACTGTATTTTGATCAAACACTTAACTATATATTACCAACTATTAAGTTAGTAATAAATAACAGAAGTACTCGTATTTAGTATCTGAATATAACTTTCAATGTGCTCGTATTTAAGAAAAAAAACCACTAACTATGTATCAATCATTAGTCCAGCTTCTAATTAGATTGTACTGCGTCTTTTCATCTTTCTTTCACTCTTCCAACACACTCATGGCATTGTTTGTACTAAAATTGATCCATCAGATCCTGAATATAAGTTTCACATGGAAGAATGATTTGATCCAAAATATAAGTCACTTGCAGGATACTAAATCCTCATTTTCCAGCTATATCCCTACAATTCAATACTCATTTTCAGTTTTGTCAATTAACACTCATTTAAACATTATTCTTCAACAATATTTTAATTTAAGACATATTGAATGAATTAACCGTCTCTCTCTTTTTTATTTTCATAAATTAGTTAAAATGATCTATATTGTGAATAATGAAGGTTTTTTCTATGATATACTGTGAAGTCATCTATCTATCTGATTCTTGGGCTTATTTTTACGTAGTCACGAGATTGATAGGTTGGTAATTAGCATTTCATTTATATTGATTTCCATCTTCATTATTCACATTTGACATTTCTAGTATCCCATTGTGGGGTCTTTGGTTCCCAGCCGTATTGTTTGGTTCCACCAACCCAACTAACATTAACAACTACTTCTTCTACTGCTGTATCACCACATTCCTCCGACCTCACCCCACCTCCTTTGCTTTCTATGTACACTAAGCCACACCCTGAAGCAAAGAATTTAGAATATGGTATCTTCTTCTGTGTTTTATATATTATATAAAAAGCTGCCCTTGGATCTATCTTGCACGCTTCTAAATTCATTCCCTCCCTCTCTCTCTCTCTTTGCTTTCTCACGAACATGATTTGATCAGACCTAAATTGTATAAGTTCCTTCTCACCAGGCTACCCAGAGAGAACAGCACTGTCCCACCAACTCCTGCTGCTTGTTCATCCTCTGCTTCCTTTTCTGTCCGCTGGTTCACCAGGGCTGATTCTTTCACTTCCAAGTTGCTTGGCCCTATTTTGTCCCTCACGGATTCTATGGTTTTGGGGTCGGGTGGGTTTCCTCTCGCGTCTGTTACGTAGAAAACATTTTCCGCCGTCTCCATCACAGTGGATATCTCCGCCCTCGTCACGTTTAGTCCGTTCTCCCGGAATGTTCTCATTACCTCTGCCAGAAGCCCCTGTTTGTCTTCAGTGCATAATTCTAGTCTAATGCCCTGTCATTAAGCAATTAACGTTAACCTCAAAGTACATCGAACTTTACACGTAAGGAAGAGGAAAAAAGATGGTGTTTTTTTTTTTTTTTACCTCAGATTCCCTTCTTTCCACGGCAGCTTGTATGCACTGGATTACACGTTGACGCTCTGGTTCTGAACTAATTGGAGTGCCATCTTTATGTCTGATGTAAAATTCCTGAAGGGACAATTTAAGCAGTGTTGAGTACATTAAACAAAACCCCACCACATTATTATTGTAACTCATTGCTTACTCATGATATTCATTAATATCCTTAACATAAAAGTTAAATAACTAATTTACTTATATTTTAAAAATTAATTTAATTAGTTATTTGTAATAACAGTATATTGGTATCTAGACCCTATGTCTACCAGGATCCAAGATTTAGGACCCCTTGGCAGTCGAATTCAAGACATATGACCAT
>JANTPZ010150345.1:0-20806 GCA_025593235.1 Vachellia pachyceras
AAAACATCACAAGGGCCTTCATTACTCATCAATCATCTTGCCCTTACCCTTGCTTGAGCTTCCACCTAAAATGGTTAGTTGGGGATAATGAGATTTTTTAAAATCCCAATAGCAAAACTATCTAATACACTTAGAAAAATTGCATGGCAACTTTGAAAGACAAGTGTGAATTCATGATAACATAAAATGTGCAACATGGGATAATTACATGCATATGGCCATAGCACACAAAATCACATATTCACACTTCCATCATCACAAACAATCAATATCAAGCCATGCATAATTCATAAAACATTTTCACAACACTTTGCTTATGGTTAGAAGTTTTGCTACCTTGTTAACTTCTCTTGAACTTGAAGCTCTCTTGATTAGCTTTCCAAATATGATCTTTGATTTTTAAACTTCCTAAACATCATATAAGCACATAAACATCACTCAAGATAACTATGAAAACTTAGCAATACTCCCTTTTGACTTTTATGAACCTTAGAACATCAAAACTTGGTTTAATGATTTCTAATGCGTCCCAAAACCTTTTCTTACTTTCGCCCTACACAATTTCTCATTCTAAAGCTATTGGAAACATCAAAATCATGAAAATCACACTCCTCCTACCCATTCTCATGCTTGCCGAAAACCAGAACAATAAAGGGGGGTTGTGATTTTCAAACTCTTCCTTATCAAAACAAAAATTGGACAGCACCTCCCCATAAACTTGGAGCTTCCAAAAACTCATACAACAATCAAACTAAACCAATATATACATCAAATTACTCTAAATCCCTACTGATTGAGCTTTATTTCTTCTATATTTTTGCTTTATTTAATGCAATTTTGGCCCTTTATGACCCTTCTTGAGCTTAATTTGAGATTTAGAGTTGTTGATCATGATTAGCTTGATTTTGGGTGCATTTGCCATGAATAATTATATATTTGCCCTTAATTTCCATCATGAGCAAGTGATACTTTAAATGTTTGCTACTTCATTTTAGGAAATCTAGCAAATAACATGAGGAAGCAACTCTGGAACATTTCACCGCGGCGTAATTTATAATTCGCCATGGCCAAAGATCAAGCAGGCGAGCAAGAACTCTCGAAGAGATTCACCGCGGCGGTGAAACCTCAAGTTCGCCGTGGCGAGTATAGTGCATCAGCATTAGATTATGCTTCAAATGGAAAAATTACCCGACTCACCTTGCTGAATCCGACCCAAAAAGGTTAATAATGCCAATTAGGGTAAGTTTCGGAGAGGGAGGCGCAAGAGGAGGCAGAGACACACTCATCTACCATTTTCCTATCTTCTCTCTACTCACACAACCCTAATCTCATCCTACTTCATCCCTAATCCATCCATGCACCTCCATTTATCCATCAGAAGTGCTGAACCACTTGCTATAAGTAGCTGAGCATCTGCTTTCCTCTTGGAGATGAAGATGGCCTGAGCTCAAAGTGCTAAAAGGGGAGTAATAGTTTTCAATATGTATTTATGTTATGGATTACATAGTTTTTGAGTTAGGACTTGTGATTTGTACATAAATACTTGGTCTCGGTCGAGCTAAACTTGGATTACTTATGTATTAAACTTGCTTGGTGTTTGACTTAGTAGAGTGAAGTCTCATTTCTACCTATTCAATGAGATCTTTGCTATTCTCTTCTATCTTCCTAGTTGTGCTTGATTTTAGAGGCAATATTGTGTTGATTTGATTTTTTCACTTGGCGGCTTCTGTACACACACTAAGTATTTTTAAAGGGTTTTATGGAATGGAGTTCATTGCATGGAATTTCTGACCTAGCGAGTTGTTAGGGTTTACATTATGAAACTTCATTTGAAAATGATTGCTTTCCCTCATATTTTATGAACCATGATGGCCTAAATCATTTCCAAGAGGAAAACCATCATCAAACAACTTTCACACTTCAACTCTATTTTTACTGTTTTCCCTCAATCCAAAAAAATACCAAAAAGAAATTTTACTTTGTAATTAGTTTTAGGTACTAGCATTTTGAATCAAAACAGTTTTTATTTGGAAAGCGAACTTAATCACAAACTAGTTACTAGTAGTACACGAGACTCCGTAGAGAACGGCCCTGGGGTTGAACCCTATGTTCAATCCTTGGAGATCACAATTTTTTTATCTGTTTGTTTCCAAGTTTTAACAATGACATAATTTTTTAAACTATCATCTGTGGCTGGATCACCTACCATGCAAGGAGTGTTGAGCAACCAATTATTTCCTCTAAATCCCTCTCTTTCTCACTTTCACCATCAAGAACCCTAACTTTCAATCTTGAAAAAGAGAGGTTTAATCAAGAAACTAATCCATTAGAAAGGTAGAGGAGGTTGCAAGGATTAAGAATTAGTTGGTAAGTCCTCTTACCTTGAGTTTTGTGAGCTCTTCTTCTTCCTTCAAGCTTAAAAATGGCATTAAGTTCTCTCTTCCCTGGGGATGAGAAGAGCCGACTAGAATGATAAGGAAATGGGAGTGAAATGTGTTTAAGTAATTCATCACAAAAGAATGGTGTGCTAGGATTTAGTCTTGAAAATCAAGTTTCATCCAAAGGCTCACAACCAACCACACCTCCATCAAAATGAATGACTCTCCTTTACCCACATCTAAACATGTAATAGGGGGTCAGAGACTTGGTTAGGCTTACCAAACCAATTGCCATCCAGTTACTTGATCCGGTTACAACTTATACCGCTAAAAGTAGTTTTATTCCGGTAAACTTTTCTCAACTTTTTTGGAGATATTTTATTCCTCTATTAATCTCCATATTTAACTTGCTCATATAACACAATATTTATCCCAAAAATACCCTTGGAATTCGTCCAAATTCAACAGAGTTGCTCTACCATGTCAAAACCCCTGAAAAACATGCTACTGACGGGCAATTTAGTTTTAGGGCCTTAAAAATTTCTAGAATTTCCACTGATACTCTAACCCTTTTTCCTTTCCTCAAATTGCCTCCCGGAATGTCTGTAATTAATTTTCAAAGAAAATTTCATTTTTAGGGTTTTTGGGTTCGGGAAAATCGCCTTTATCGTATTCTGAGCAATAATTTTATAAAATAATATAAAATTCTCTTTATTTTTCTATACTTTGGTCTTAGATGTTTGATAACTCCTGATACCTCAAATAATTATTTTTCAGCTTTCTGCCCTTCAAAATTCTATAGACAGAAATCTAGGTCGAATTTCAAAAATCCGTGATCACATTGCGATCAATGAGTTCTGCTCTATGTATTGGGCATCTGTAATTTTTTCTGATATTTTAGTTCAACTTTGACTTTTTGACTTTGACCTTGGTCAAATGACCAAAATGCCCTTACCGTTTTCTCTTATTTACTAAAATACCCTTACTTTTCTTGCTAAATTTCATTCTTGCCCTTGGGCTCTTATACTAAAGGACCTTTATACCCTTAATCTTTTTATCTAATGACATTTCTATCCTTGATCCTTAGGTAAAATGACCTTTCTACCCTTATTCTTTATGACTAATGACAACTATGCTCTTGGCATATATATTTAGCAATTTTAAAGCCTTATGATTGACTTAATTGTGGTATTTCTGGTCCTTTGGCTTCCTCTTTTGATGTACTTTCGATCTATGGGCCCTAACTCATATCATGATTACCGGTTTAGCCTTAATTTAGTAGTAAAAATATGGATATTACAGGTAGCCTTTGGATCAAGCTAACTTTGTAAGAAACCGTCACAGCCCTTAGATCATTTTATTTCTTTATTAAGTAATCTCCCACCTTCTTCCTAGCCATAAAGTCAACGAAAAAACCAGAGAAAATAGAAGAGAAGGCGTCATTTTGAGAAGGAGGAAGAGGAGGAAGAAATTCTTTAAGAATTACAAGTATAGGTAAGCTTTCATGACAACTTTTACATATTCTTAATCCTTGGAACCTCCTCTTCACTTCTAATGGTGTGGTTTTTGAGATTATGATTGTTTATGGTGTTAGGAAAGTTAGGGTTCTTGCAAGTGAAAATGAGAAAGAGAAGGACTTAACTCAAATAATTGGTACCAAACAACTCTATGCAAGTTAAGGAGTTGATTGGTGTATAGTTTGTGTTGGTTGTTGTTGCTTTCAAAATTTTGGAATCTAAAAACCCTAGGGGAGGTTGTAATATCTTGAATTTCAGTAACTAAAATAAAGACTAGATCGATAGATTATGGGATGATTTAAAGCCCATAGATAGGAAGTACAGAAAAAGAGAATGTCAATAGATAAGTGATTATAATTGACTAAGTCCCAAGGTCTTATAATTTCAAAGTATAATGACCAAGGGTAAGATGGTCATTTTAAATAAAAAGACCAAGGACATAAATGTCAATTGGACCTAAAGACCATGGGTATAATGGTCTTTATGTATGAAAGATTAAGGGCAGTTATGGAATTTTTGGAAAGAGTAGTAAAAGTATAGGCATTTTGGTAATTTGACCAAAAGTAAAAGTTGACAAAAAAGTTAAAGTTGACTAAAATGTTAGGAAAATTTTAGATGCCCGAAAGATAGAACAGGACTCACGGATCCGAACCATGTGTCACAGATTTTTAAGATTCGGCCTAGATAGAATATATAAAATTTTGAAGATCAATCGGCTAAAAATAATTATTTGAGGTAATAGGAGTCCTCAAATGTTACAGACCTGAACATAGAAAATGTAAAGTGAATTTTATACTAATTAATAAAATTGCTATCCAGTATCCGATAAAGGCAATTTCTTAAATCAGAGAGGAAAAGACCTGATAACCCTGGAAAAAGGATTTTCTTCAAAAATTAATTATGGATAATCCGGGAAGCAATTTGAGGAACAGAAAAGGGCTAGAGTGTTAGGGAAAATTCCAAGAATTTTTAATACCCTAAAGTCAAATTGCTCACTGGAAGCACGTTTTACGGTGTTTCACCGGGACAGGAAACCCTGACGAATTACGAGGAAATCAGGGGTATGTTGGAAATAAATGATTTATTATATGAGTAAGGGATATGTGGAGATGAAAAGAGAAAGAAAATTCCTTTTTGTTGCTCTAGCACTTTTCTAGAACTTATCTTTTCCTTTTGTGCCTCTTAGCTCAACCTTCTTAGGCCACATCTCTTTTTCCTTTGGTTAATTTCTTCAATGTCTGTTCTATGTCAATATACTATATCTTAGGATTCATCAATCCTTACTACTTCTTTAATCTTTACTAATACATTGCAGAGAAAGAGGATTAGTATTATGTTCTTCTCATTAGCTCATCTGGTACCCCAAACTTTTCAAGGAATTTTGTCCCTGACTGCTATTAGCTTTCTTTCTCTCTTTTCGTATTGGGAATGATTTACTCCATATGCCTTACTGTTACTCTTTTCTTTCTCATGGGAAAACATAAGAAGCTCACAATGGTTTCCCATTGGAGTACTATTCGATTCATGTCTATCAGGAATATGCCTTCTCCCTGTCTACCAGAAAGTAGCTCGCCTAACGGCGACGACTAGTCCCACCTGATCCCTGTCTATCAGGGGGTTTGCTCTTCTTCCTGTCTATCAGGAAGTAGCTCGCCTAACTGCGGCGATTTACCTGACTGCGGCAACTTTAATCAGCATATGCCTACTTGTGGCGATAGCATTGGAAAAATCACCTTCCCAAACTTAAAGAGATACTTTTGGCTAAAGCTTTTTGTTGGGTACTTCCTCTTATCATAACGCAACGTATCTTGTTCCATTCAGGGAACCTTTCTTAGCTTTCTTATTCATTTAGCAATAGCATTCATTGATGAGATTTTCACTTCTCACATTCATATCAGGCCTGAGGGTCAAACCTTTCTACGATGCCTAAAACACAGTGAAATATCACTAGTTTAAATTGCATCTCTAGAGGCATCATTAAGTTTTGTATTACTTGCCTTTATTATTCAGAGATGTGCCACATCACTTCTTTATCATTATCTATATCATCATGATGCGCTACCTTACTTTCCTTCCGGTAGCTCTTAAGATTTCTTGACCAATCCACCCATGGTCATTTCAGCTTTGCAATTCATTCTCATAGGAATCTTTTGTCATATGAGGATTTAAGCCTATATACTAGCAGATAGTTCATTATGAAGTATTCTCAACTCCCCTACTAGTACTATACCTTTATTGCTGTTAAACTTGGGCTGGTTCACGTTGGGAATATGTTGTGGTTACTGAACTTGTTGCTGCTGCTATTGTGTCTATCACAATATATCTGGCTTACTCATAATAGTCATGAAGCCTATCAGCAGCTTCAGTACTTCTGGTACTTTCTACTTCAAATTTCTTTAGGGCATTATCCATAGCTCATTCAATGTCTACCTAACTTATTCTCACACTTAACTGTGATAAGATATAGCCCAAAATAGTACTTTTGTATCATAATCGTGCTTAAACTATTCACACTTTATGCCCCTGTTTACCTCTGGCATTTTAGTCACTAGACAGGATTTCATCCTTGACTTTATCTAGTCATCATGCTTTTATAATTCATTTTAACCTCTAAATGATTAGTATGTATGGAAATTTATCTCTGATAGCATATTTCATCCAGTACCCGATCATATCCTAGCTCACTAGTAGCCTAGGATGCATAACAACCTCAATGTTACTGAACTATCAAAGATTCTTCCTTAAACATCTCTTCCATCTCAATCTCAGAGGTAAGATTTAGTGTCATCTATTATCCTCGGTCTCAAACAGGCTCTATCTGCCATGAGTTTAATACTTGACTATCTCAGAGTTTCCATAACAACTTCTTCTCTTTTATCATCATCATAGTCACCTGCGTTATCCTTCTACTCAATGCATCAGCAACGACATTTTCTTTTACCCGGATAATACTTTATCTGGTAGTCATAGTCTTTGAGCAATTCCATCTATCGTCCCTATCTCAAGTTCAGCTCTTTCTGATCTTATAAATACTTGAGACTCTTATGGTCATATTACAGCTCGATGGTTGCTCCATATAAATAATACCTCCATATCTTTAGAGCGTAAACTATCACTGCTAGCTCCAAATCATGCGTGGGGTAATTCTTTTCATACGACTTTAACGGCCGAGAGGCATAAGCTACTACTCTCCCCTATGGCATTAAAACACATCCCAGTATGTGCTTGCTAGCATTACTAAAGACCACATAGGTTGCCTTTAGATCAGGGATTATCAATACAGGGGCTAAGGTTAGCTTCCTTTTTAACTCTTGAAAATTAGCCTTGCATTTCTTATCCCACATAAAAGATTGGTTCTTTCCTGTGAGCTTAGTCAGCGGTAAGGTAATCCGAGAAAAGTTTTGTATAGAACATTAGTAATAACCCGCTAGGCCCAAAAAGCTTATGACTTTGTTTACTATCCTAGGTAGATTCCATCTCAGTACTGCCTCTACGTGAGTGTATCTACTGCGACTCCTTCCTGAGAGATCAAGTACCCTAGGAATTTCACTTATGTTACTATCCTAGGCCGATTCCATCTCAGTACTGCCTTTACTTTGGCATAGTCCGCAATAACTCCTTCCTGTGAAATCAAATGCCCTAGGACTCTGATAACCAGCCATCACACTTACTAAGCTTAGTGTATAAATGTTTTCCTTTTAAAATCGTTAAATAAATTCTCAGATGCCTTTCATGTTCCTCTAAAGATTAGGAGTATACTAGGATATCATCCATGAAGACTACGACAAATTGATCCAGGTCTTTCCAAAAAACACGGTTCATGTAATCCATGAAAACTACAGGGGCATTCATCAATCCAAACGGCATCATTAAGAACTCATAATATCCGTTTTGGAAACATCCTTAGCTCTATATTCCATCATCATCTATTTGCCTCTTGCTCCAGTTATAAATAGCCAGCTGGGCTTTTATTTCTGATGGCAGCTCACCACCTTAAAAATCTTTTTAGGTCGTGTAATCCACTTTTCTGTGACTTGGACGTCCAGGAATCCTTCAAATATAAATAACTAGATTTACTAACCCAATATTGGACTCATTTCTTTGATCTGCCCGTTGGAGGGGCTATTAGGATCTGCTAGCCCTAATTGGGGAACATTATGATTCTTGACAGCTAAAGCTACCACTACTGTTGTCTGTATAGTAGCTTCTCTATCTACTATCCTTTCTTGCTCTTGGCGAGCCTGGTTCTCTCTTAGCTGTTCTATTACTCTTTACTATTCATTAAACCTTAGCAGAATCTCTTGCACTGGGTCATTTTGTTTATTCTGACCCCTGATGTGCCTCTATATCACGTGTTCTGGTTTTTCTTACCATCTTGATTTCTTAATTCTTTAAAATGAACAGCTATATTAATATCATAACTTATCTTCCATGCTCATCGTTATACTATTCAATCGTCAGGGAACTTCTCATTTACAAGGACTTTTAACTTTTTCTAGACATACTTCTAGAAATTAGGAATGGGGAATTCTATAACCCTAATTCCCATATCTCCACAGCTCTTTATTTGGAATGGTCGCCATCAAAGCCAAAGACCATTCGTTGTTCCCTACTGCATCTCTTGCCATCAAGCTCAAAGGCCTCTCTGGCCCTTTTTTATTTGAGCTAAATCACATCTTCATCCTCGAAGAGAAGTATAGTTTTGGAATTCAAGGGTCTTCAATTCCCAGATACGCCCTATCAAATTCATGGTATCTGGATTTTCCGTAAGCTATCTCTTCTGGATGGACTTCATAATCTCGACTTAGATCTCCTGGTTACCTCTGCATCTCGCTTGAATCTCGAGGTGATACTATGGTATTGGATCCTGATCCATATGGAGTATATTTGGGAGGAAAATTTTTAGACTTGAGAGGGGAGAGAAAGTGGATGGATTTGTGAGGGGAGAGAGAGGAAAATTAGCTTAAATGAAAAGCCTATTTGGAAATATGTAGTGGAAATTGATTCTTGGGGACCAAGTTTGATTTTGCTTAGTTGTGGTTGTGCCACTTGTCCTTATTTAATTAGGAAAAAGTGATTTATGACTTCCTTTAAAAACTTGGTTGGGCTGATTGACTCCTTGGCTCTCCGGTTACTTGATCCGGTGGCAAGCATTTTCGTAAAGTAACCTTTAATCGGGTAACTTTCTTTTTACTTTTATGGAGACTTTCTCTCTCATGTGGCACCATTCCCTAGGCCTCCTTACCAAGGTGGTGTCATGTCTTAGCCCAAAGCACCCCCGGGTTTTCCTCGTAACTCGTCAGGATTGCTTCGGTTTGCCTGCAACACCGTAAAATGTGCTTCCGGTGGCCAATTTGACTTAAGGGTATGGAAAATTTCTATATTTTTCCTTGATACTCCAGCCCTTTTCTGTTCCTCAAAATTCTTCCCAGATTTTCCGTAATTAATTTTCTAAGAAAATCCTTTTTCGGGGCTTTTGAGCACTGTTGTTCTCCATACTTCGAAACTACCTGCTTTGGATTCCGGATAATAATTTTATTAAATACTTTAGGACCCAACTAAACTTTCCTCAGTCCGGGTCTTCGGCGTTTGAGGACTCCTGCTACCTCAAATAATTATTTATCGATCTTTTAGTCCTCTGTCATTTTATGGTAAATGAGGGAATAGTCATAAGGCATTTGATTTCGCAAAAAGATATTGAGGTAGATAAAGCAAAAATTGAAGTAATTTCTTCATTACCCTATCCTAGTTGCATGAAAGATATCTGCTCTTTTCTTGGTCATGTTGTTTTCATAGATGGTTCATCAAGGACTTCAGCAAAATTGCATTACCTCTTTCTAAGCTACTACAAAAAGATGTTAAGTTTGATTTTAGTAACCATTGCAAAGTAGCGTTTAATGAATTGAAAATGAAACTTGTTTCTACACCCATTTTGATCGCCCCAAATTGGGAATTACTGTAATATCTGTATTTCTATAACTAGGATTAAAGGCTAGACCTGTAAATTATGCAATGATATAAGACCCATAAATAAGAAAAAATATAGAGGAAAATGCCTAAAGGAAAGAAAGATCATAATTGACTAAGTCAATCTTAAGGATTCTAAGAAATAATGGGTAAAATGGTCATTTGGCCTATATAATAAGGGTAAAACTGTCATTTTGATTAAAAGACCTAGGGCATAAAATGTCATCAAATAATAAGGACTTTTGGTAATTTAGTCAAAAGTCAACTAAAAAGTCAAAGTTGACCAGGAAGTCAAAGTTGCCAAAAATGTCATAAGTCAACCAAGGGTAAAGTTGGAATTAAGAAAGAGTAGAAAAAGTGATGGCATTTTGGTTTAAGAGAATTTTCGTAAATAAGTGGAAAATAAGAAGGAAATGGCATTTTCGTAATTAAAGGATTTTGGAGTTAAGGACGACTGAGAACTAATTATTTGAGGTAGCAGGAGTTCTCAAATGCCAGAGACCCAAACTGAGAAAAGTTTAGTTGGATCATTAAGTAATTAATAAAATTATTACCCGGTGTTTGGTACAGGTAGTTTCAAAGTACGTTGACCAACAGTGCCCGAAAGCCCCGAAAAAGTATTTTCTTAGAAAATTAATTACGGAAAATCCGAGAAGAATTTGGAGGAACGGAAAAAGGTTGAAGTATCAGGGAAAACTATAGAATTTTTCAATGCCCTTAAGCCAAATTAGTCACCGGAAGCACATTTTACGATGTTACACGGAAATTGAGGAATCCTGACGAGTTACGAGGGAAACCTGAAGATGCTATGGGCTAGGACATGACACCACCTAGGCAAGGAGGCCTAGGGAATGGTGCCACATGAGGGAGAAAGTCTCTGGAAAAGTAAAAAGATAATTACCCATATAAAGGGTACTTTACGGAAATGCGTGCCACCGGATTAAGTAACTAGATAGTAATGGAGCTAGTCAGCCCAACTAAGTCATTAATGAGGTGGTTGAGAGTAATAATGACACCTTTTTCACTCACTACATGAGCTTGACAAGTGGCACATCTCAAGCATCCAAGAGAAAACTTAATCACTAAGTCTTAATCTCAACCCTTCATTTTGAATGAGGACTTTACATAAAAGCAATTTTCCTCTCTCTTCCTCTCAAAAAGCCGTTCCCTCCCTATCTCTCTTTGATCAGATTTTTCTCCTCCTTCTCTCTAAGAATCACTCCTCCTTCAAGCAAGAAAGAAGAGATTCAAGCTTCCATAACTCTAAGTAAGGAGTTCTAGCAACCAAATCTCCATCTTTTCTTAAGTCTTGCAACTTCTACTACTTATTCTTGGTTTGGTTTCTTGAATGAGCCTCTCTTTTGGAAGATGATGGCTAGGATTTCAAGAGTTGAAAATGGAAAAGAGAAGGTTTTTAAGGTGGTAAAGGGTTGCAAGTTGTTCTTTGAGTAGTATAAGCTATGTTGTTGGTTGTTGTAAAATTTTGGGAAGCTCAAGTTTATGGGGAGGTGCTGCCCAAATTTTTTTTGGCCTAAGGGAAGGTGTGTTTGAGTTAATCAATGTTAAGAAAAGGGGTTTTGGATACAAGAAAACACATGGTTACATGAACAAATTGAAAAACCCTTCCTTTCCTCATTTTTGCTGTTTTCGGCCAAGCTAAGAAAAAATAGAAGGGATGTGTTTTTGAGTATTTTGATGGTTTCCATTGGCTTTAAAATGATTTTTTGTGTAGGGTAAAGCTAAGAGATGGATTTTAGAAGCTTTAAGGGCCATAAAAATCAAGTATTGAACTTATAGGACTCTTGAAAAACCTAAAGGGGGCTTTGTGCGTTTTTGCAAGTTTTGTTGCATCTTGATGATGGCATGTTTATATAGTTGTTATGCCATGATTTTTAGGGTTTTAAGATCTTTAAGAGCATACTTGGAAGAGATCAAAGAGCACTTTTGAAGTTTGGATAAAGGAAAGCAAAGTAAAGGTAGCAAAACTACTAATCTTCTCTTATGTTTATGAAAATGAGTTGTGAATGTTACTTGAACTTTTATGATGATTAAAGTGCATGATTTGTGTATGAAATGTGACTTTTGTGCTATAGCCATATGCATATTAAAGTGAAGTTTGATGTGTCACATGTTTAGATGTTCATACATATGCCTTAAAGTTATGTATGCACATTCACAATATCTTGATTATGTGGTTTTGCTATTGGGATTCCCGAATCTCATTCCCCACCAACTAACCATGTAGGTGGAAGCACAAGCAAGGGTAAGGAAAAAGTTACATATGAATGAAGAAGTTGCTCATTGCTTGCATGAGTTTGTGTAAATATTTGAGTTGCTAACTCTCTTGAAGTTATTGTTGTGGTTGTAACCTTAAACATCTACACAAAGTATCATGGGAATGTGTGATGATGCATGCATGAAAATGACCTAAAACTAACAAGGAATGGTAAGGGAATAGTCATGCATGTTATATAAGAGTTAAGGAACCAAAAAGAGGTTTTGGTGAAATTTTACAAAAATTTGTTTTCAAAGTTGAAGGGGTTCCAAAGGTCATGAAAAAAGAATCTGTTTCACATGGTAAGGAAAAATAGCAAACGAGCTCCAAATGAACTTTCCAGTCAGAAACTACACATCCTGAGCTTTAAAATGATATAAAGTTTGCAAAATTTGGATGTGTATTTTGAGAGATATGAATTTCCAAAGTTTAAGGTAAAAACTGGAAAACCTGAATTGACCAATTGGACAGTAAATGGTTTTGGAATAAACTGATTCAAATGGGTAAGGTTTTGGGCCAACGAGTATTTTTATTTCACTTAATAAGCTAAATTTAGAAATTGAAACTACTCTATTTCGATTTTTTAAAATTAATTATGATTTTTCAAAGTTGGGCTAGGAATCTGGAAAATGACCCGTGGTAAACAGTAACAACGTTTTTTTTACGTTTTTGAAAATCCAAGTTCACAATTTTGGGTCAAATTTTAATATCTAAGGCCCAAGAGTGGTTCAAAAGTGATCTCATATGAACATATAAGGGGAAAATAGGAGGTGTTACAATTACCCTTTGAGCTTTCGTGTGATGCTTCCAATTATGCTGTAGGGGTAATGCTTGGGTGGAAAGTAGATAAGGTTTTTCGAGCTATGGCTTATGCATCCAAGACATTAGACCCAGCCCAAATGAATTATACCACAAATGAAAAAGAGTTGTTTGCCATTGTGTTTGCATTAGAAAAATTTAGACCGTATCTATTGAGCTCTCATGATATTGTTTTCACTGACCATGCAGTTACCAAGTACTTACTTAAAAAGCCTCAGTCAAAACCACGATTGATTAGATGGGCTTTACTTCTTCAAGAGTTTGATGTGGAAATCAAGGATAGATCGAGTCTGTGAATCAAGTGGTGGATCATCTGAGCCGATTACCAGATGACACTAGGAGAGTAGATTCTTCTAACTTAACTTGTGATTCGTTTCCTGATTCAATCTTATGCGCTATAATTGTCAGAGAGCCATGTTACGCTCATATTGTCAACTATTTAGTCATTGGATTCACCCCATTTTTATGACTTCACATCAGGCACAAAAGTTGAAAGTGAGGCTTGGCATTACATATGGGACGCACCTCACCTGTAGAGAATGTGTAGTAATCAAGTGAACAGAAAATGCGTATCATATGAGGAATTTGAGCCTATCATCTTGGCTTGACATTCCATGGTTTGTGTAACGCTCCTTATTTTACCTCACTAGCTTCATATTATTTTATTATTGAACCACTCTAGGGCCTTTTATAGCTTAGATTGACCAAAGAAGTGAATAAAAATTTTCAATCCGAGTTACTATTCATTTGGTCAAAATTCCAGATTTCTGGCCCAACTTTGAAAATTCATAACTAATTCTAGAAAAATTGAAATTAAGTGGTTACAATTTCTATATGAAGCTTATAACCTTATCTATAAGGGAAAAATACTCATCTGTCCAGAAACTAGCCCAATTGATACAGTTTATTGAGTGAAGTTACACTGTTCATATGGTCATTTTTCAATTTTCCAGGTTTTTCTCTTAAATTTGGAAAATCATAACTCCTTGTATAAAAATCCAATTCCATCAAAATTTAGCTTGTTTTAAACCTTAACATATGAACTATTTGTTCACAAAATTTCAGATCAATTGGGATTCATTTACTATTTTTCCTCATAACGCAAACTTAGGGAATTGAAAAGGGCATTGGACCCTTTTATCTTGCAACTTTACTTATTTCTTACCATTTGGTCTCATCCTTTTTCATACCATTTTTACCAACATAATAATACTACATCAACATGTTATATTTCACATGGCATGTAACCAAAGCATGAAGAGGTTTATGGATTACATTTAAACATGTACACTATATAATTTGATAACTAATCACCACATCATGCTCCTTTATGCTTCACTAACCTTTCCTTTGCCCTTGCTTAAACTTGCACCTAAAATGGTTAGTTGGGGTGGGTGAGATTTCAAGGAAATCCCAGTAGCAAACACTCTAATAATACATCTACGTGCATGATTATTAAATGAAATCAAGTATGCCATGTAACAAGAACAATCAATCAAGTTTTCACCAAGCCAAGACAATCATTGAATAACAATCATCATGCTTTCACACAAGTAAGGTTTCATAATTTGAATAGCTACAACCACACAACAAACATGACAATTAACACACATATATATAATCAATGCAAAGTAGATGCCAAAGTTAGGAGTGTTGTTACCTTATCCTCTTAATTCCCCCTTGAGCTTGAAGCTCTCTTGTTAATCTTTTCCAATGATTTCTTTGGTATTTAAACTTCCTAAACATTACACAAGAACATAATCATTATTCTCATGTCATAAACTAGTCAAGAGAATCATCAAAAACGCAATATAACTTCCCTTGCTCTTTTAAAGAATTCTAGAGCTTGAAAACTTGTCTTAATGATTTCTATTGCTTCCCAAAACTTGTGCTCACTTTTACCCTACACAAAATCTCATTTTAAAGCCATTGGAAGCATTAAAATCATCAAAATCCAGCTCCTTCCCTGCCATCACAGATCTGGACGAAAATCTGGAAATTTTCCAAAAATTGGATTTTTCAACTTTGCTTTAAATACACTTGCATAATCTTGTTTCTAATCCACTTCCTAATAATTATTTAGCACAAAATCAATCTTCCATATACATATCAATTTCATGAAGAACTTTCCCCTTAGGGTTTGGATCCCAAAAATTCCCTTACACTTTTAAACAATACAAAACAACCATCAAGCAACTCCAAAACATGCATAGATTGATTTCTTAGCAATGATTTCTTCTAAATGCTTCTCTTGTTCATTTTTTCTCTCAACAGCCATAGAATTTCAGCAGCATATTTCCACCACAAACCATGAAAATACCATCATAATATTGAAGAGGAAGCATGGAAACTAGAAGATTACAAGTTAAGAGACTTACCTTGATGTTGTGATCATTTTTGCTCCCCTCTCTCTTCCTTCTTCATTTTTGTTTTTCTTTCTCTATTTGGAGCTGCCAAATGACATGAGGAATGGTTGAAAGGAGAGCTAAAAATCTGACTTATCTTATCTCTTTACAATGACATGGATGGTCATGATTGATTCTTGATTTGCAAACTGAATCTAATGGTCTCATATTCCACCAACACCTCACACACATGCTCCCTTCCTATTGGTCTACATAAAGTGGCATCATTAGCTACACATGGGGTAAAAATTCTGGTTAAGACTTTGGTTACAATAACCAAACCGGTTACCATTCGGTTACTTCTACCGATTACACTTTTTACTGGTAAACGTAATTTTATTTCAGAAAATTTTTCTTTGCTGTTCTGGAGATATTTTATTCCTCTTTTAATCTCCATAATTCATTTACTAACATGGTGAAATATTTCTCCAAAAATACCCCTGAAATTCATCCAAAAATAACAGGGTAATTTATTATGTCGAAAATTCTTGTAAAACGTATTTCCGACAGGCAAATAACTTTTAGGGCATTAAAAGTTTCTATAATTTTCACTAATACTCTAGCCCTTTACATTTAATCAAATTGCCCTTCGGATTGTCTAAAATCAATTTTTGAATAAATTATATTTTCAAGATTTTTCGGGTGTTTTTCCTTCCATTCTGAGAATTCGCCTTCATCGTATATTAGGCAATAATTTTATAAAATATTATCAAATTCACTTTATTTTCTATGCCATGAATTCAACTGATTAAGATCTCCTGATACCTCAAATAATTATTTTCAGCCATTAAATCTTCATAATTCTATAAATAAAAATCTAGGCCGATTTTCAGCAATCTGTTGAATCTCTATTAAACTGTAAGTTCTCCTCTATCTTTTGGGCATCTATGACTTTTTTCTGATATTTTGGTCAACGGTTTGACTTTTTGACTTTGACTTTGTCAAATGACCAAAATGCCCTTCATTTCTCTTAATTACCAAAATGCCTTACTTTGTCTAACTTTTCGTAATTCCCATTTTGCGCTTGACTTTTTTCGCTCTTGATCTTTTGTCTAGTGACCTTTGGGTCTTTCCCAGGAGGTCACCCATCCTTACACTACTCCAGGGTGAGCACGCTTAACTACGGAGTTCTTATAAAATTTCTTCCGCTGAGCCAGGTCTGACTTTGGGTTTTCCAGCCCATCAACATCATCTTTTTCCGTGCTTTCTATCTATGGACTCTAACTTAACTTTTGACTACTAGTTTGGCCTTTTATGCCTAATGACCATATTACCCTTGGTTTGTATAGTTAATGACATTTATGTCCCTGGCTTACATTTTTATTAATTTCAAAGCCTTAGGACTAAATTGACCAAGGTCTCTTTGGTCCATTGACATCTTCTCTTTCTGTACTTTTAGTTAGGGCCTATCTTATCTCATAACTATCGGTTTGGTCTCTATTTCAATTGACAGAAAAGGGTGGATGTTACAGTTTGTAGAGGGCATTTCAGTGTAAGAAGGACATCAAGAAAAATTTTAAACACAGGATTTTACTGGCCCTCGTTATTTAAGGACTTATATTTATTTTGTCTATCTTGGGATAGATGTCAACGTTCTGGGGGGCTAGGTAAACATCATGAAATGCCTCAACAACCCTTGTTGTTTAGTGAAATTTTTCATGTTTGGGGTATTGATTTTATGGGACTTTTTTTGTCATCCTTTGGTTTTGTGTATGTACTTCTAGCCGTAGATTATGTTTCCAAATGGATTGAGGCAATTCCTACTAGAAAAGATGATGCTCAAACAGTGTTGAAATTCATCAAGTCAAATATTTTCTGTAGGTTTGGTATTCCTAAAGCCATAATAAGTGACAGGGGGTACCCACTTTTGCAATAGAGTTATGAATAAATTATTTTCAAAGTTTGGTGTCACCCATAAAATCTCCACTGCCTACCATCCACAAACCAATGGTCAAGCTGAGGTATCGAATAGAGACGTGAAGTGCATCCTAGAGAAAATGGTTAAACCCTCAAAGAAAGATTGGAGCCTCTGCCTGGAAGAAGCATTATGGGCTTACAAAACTGCTTAGCAGTCTCCAATTGGTATGTCACCATACCGGTTAGTATTTGGTAAATCGTGCTATCTTCCAGTAGAACTCGAGCATAAGGCATACTCGGCAGTCAAGTAATGTAACATGGACATGGAAGCTCTTGTGAATGAAAGGAAGTTGCAGTTATAGGAAATGGAAGAATTCCTGAATGTATAAGGAAAAGACTAAGTTGGTATATGACAAGGGCATCCTTACAAAGAATTTCAAGGAGGTCGATCAAGTATTGCTGTTCAAGGCTCGTTTCAGTTTTAAACTGAGAAAATTCAATGATCGATAGGACAGGCCTTTCCTAGTAACAAAGGTGCATAATTTCGGTATGGTAGAGCTTAAAGATGAGGAAACTGGAGTTACTACAAAGGTTAACGGACATTTACTGAAGCACTACCACGAGAACTATAAGTTGCCTTAGCTATCATGTTATTCCTTTCCTTCACTTACTCTTTTACTGTTACTCTGTGTTTACTGCTGAAATGAATTGATGCAATTATGAACGATTTAAGTGTGGGGAAGGAGCTTTCTAGTAGAAAGTAGAGTAATTAGATTTTGAATTCAATAAACTCTCATCATTTCCATCTCTAGCTTTCACTAAGCTAAGTGGAATATGAAGGAGTTATTTGCTGGATGGATTTTCTGAACTTTGCTATACATCTGTATATATATATATATGTTCCTTTATTCTCTTCCGAATCCCGTTGCATTTTTGCATGATTTTCTGGTATTACTTGTGAATTTTGCACTTTTTGTTTTTAAATATTTCCCTTTAATCATTGAGGATAATGCTTGAATTAAGTGTGGGGGAGATTTAGGATTTAGAGTTTTCCAAGCTCTACTCTAAATTTTAAAATGCAATTGGAATTTTTGAAGGTTAAATGTTGGGTCATTTTGTTTAAAACTTTGAAAATTTTTAGGTTTCTTAAGATTTTTTGCAAAGAAAATTGATTAGTAAGAGGTTTCGAACTGCATTTTTGCTCTCAGACCACTTTCACCGCGGTGTAAGTCGTTCAAAATAAGCAACTCACCTATCGGGTGTGTTTTGCCACGACCATCTTATGGTTGCACCGCGGCGTAACCGCTTGTACACAGAACCACCCTTTTGGGTGTGGTTTGCCACGGTGAAACCTCCAGTGCATATATAAAAAAAGTTTTGAATTTCAAAATAGAAGGTTAAATCTTTATGCCTTTAATACTCCTAGGCATACATCATATACTTTGATTTTCACGGATAGTGCATTTTAAGGGGTAAAAGTTTTTGGTTAATTGCATTTCAAGTCATTAGCAAAGGAGTAGTGTTGATGAAATTTTAATTAACTCTTTGCATTTTTAATTCTTTAGACTGTCTAATTGAGACGTTAGCCTTGTCGTGAGGATAATTGGGCCTAACTTCATTTGATTAGTATGGGTCTGTCTTAATTTTTAATCTCTCTAGAACTTGTCTTGATTCTTAATCAAAGCTTTATGATCAAATATTCTGTGAAAAGTATAGAGGCATTCATTTCAAAACCCTTTAATTTTTCCCAAACACAAACCTAACACAATTTAACCATTGCCACCCCTTTGAACCAACCATTCTTAGAAACCAGCATTGGAAAACTATATCTTTATATGCAAGCAGAATTTTGGTTAATTTGCTATCTCTCTAAAAAAGAAAGAAAAAACGAAAAACAAAAAAAAAAGAAAAAGGAAGAAGAAAATAGGACAATAAAGAGAAGTTTGTTGATAAAATTTATTCATATGCTTGAATACATGTTTCTCTAAACTCTTGCAAAGGCATTGATATGTTTAGCTTTCTATAATGATGTGTATTCAAGAAATTCTTTCATAACATCATTTCATTATCTTTAACATCCATTACCCATCTTAAACCCCAAAAGCCCTCTTGATTATACTTGTATTGATCTTGTGGTGGAGAGGTAGAATAATTACAAGCTTACAATAAAGATTTAATTAAGCAGACCATGAGTGAAATTGTCCTTGCTTAGTGAACTGAGAGAAAAACACTTCTCCTTTTTAGAGGAAGTCTCTTTTATTCAGTCTTCTGAATTGAACTCTCTCAGAGATCCATTTATTACTGTCTCTGCCTTCATCCTTATTAATTCCTTGACAAATGTTTTTACTGAATTCTGTAGTCCTGTACTCATGCGGATAGATTCTGAATGCACTGATCATTTAAAGGTTTTTGAAAGGCTTTGTCCAGGAGTAAAAAGTTTTAAGTGTGGGGGATTTGATTAAGCTTTATTTCTTTAGTACTTTTGCTTGAATTTCCAAAGCATTTAATGCATGTTTGGCTTAATCATGACCCTTCTTGAGCTTAATTTGGAAATTAGAGTTGTTGATTGTGATTAGCTTGATTTTGGGTGCTTTTGCCATGAAAAATAATACATTTGCACTTAATTATAATCTAGCAATGGACATTTGGAAGCACCTCTGGAACGATTCACCACGGCATAATTCATCATTCACCGCGGCCAAAGATCAAGACATAGAGCAAGAACTCTCGAGAGAGGTTCACCACGGTGAATATCGCATATCAGCATCAGATCAGGCTCCAAAGGGAAAGAATAACTGACCCATCTTTTGGGATCCGACCCAGAGCGGTTAATACATCCCATTTAGGGTAAAAGTCGTAGGAGAGGAGCATAGAGGGCTAGCCACAAATTCTATTCCCATCCTCTTCCATTTCTCTGATTCCATTGCTCTATAAACCCTATCTTCACCTCATCTCATCTCCAATACAATCATGCACCTCCATTCGTCCATTCAGAGCACTGAGCTACTTACTATGAGCAGCTAAGCATCTCCTTTCCTCTTGGAGATGAAGATGGCTTGAGCTCAAAGTGCTAAAAGGGGAGTAGTAGTTTTAATATGTGTTTATGTTATAGATTGCATAGTTTCTGAGTTAGGACTTGTGATTTATACTTAAATACTTGATCTCGGTCGAGCCAAACTTAGATTACTTGTGTATTGATTTTGCTTTGTGTTTGACTTGGTAGAGTGATGTAACACCTCTTATTTATCCCTCTTAGTTTCCATTATAATGCTTTGGAACCAATTCTTTGGAACCAATTCATGGCCTCAAGTAACTCGTGTTGTCTAAGGGACTAAATTGAAAACTTTCATTTTTAAGAGAGTTACTATTCACAGTTTTTAAGGCCAAATTTAAAAATTCATAACTAATTCTAGACAAATCGCAATTGAGTGGTTCCAACTTCTATTTGAAGCTTACAAATTCCTTTATGAGGGAAAAATACTAACTTGAACAGTAACTTGTCCAATTGATACAGATTAATTCGTGAAAATGTACTGTTCATATGGTAATTTTTCATTTTCCCAGGATTTTCTGTGATTTTTCGCCAAC
>JANTPZ010150346.1:0-19929 GCA_025593235.1 Vachellia pachyceras
AAAACATTAATCAGATTCAAGAAAAATAAGTATAAATGTAAAAAAATATTTTTTTTGTAAGAAAAGATCAAGAGTGTGTGACCTGGGAGTATTTACGACTCGTTTCAAAGTTTTGTTGAGAATAATTTTTTTACAGATTATAAGGTAAAATTTAGATTTTTTAGAATAGTTTTTACGGATTTTAAGGTAAAACATAGTCTTTGAAAATGTGATTGTGCTTTAGAAGTTTTGGTTGTTACGGATTTCAAGGGAAAGGTACGTTGGAAAGATGAAGAGAATAAAAGAACAAATATGAAAGAGAAAATTTATTAGGAGAGAGGATATGATTTATTAATAAGAAAATAATTTTTTCAAAACCTAATTTCCAAATCGAGGTTTTGTATCAAAAATAACTTTTCAGAAAAATATGAGTATTCAGGACAAAATCTAGATTTTAAGACCAAACCTAAATTTTGGGAAGTTAAGCCAAACAAACTTTTATGCCATGTTTGGTATAGTGGAATTGATAGGTGGAATTGGAAATGTGATTCATTTCCTATGTTTGGTATGGTGGAATTAGGGGTGGAATTAGAAATGGAAATGGAATTCAAAATGGGTAGAAATGAATTCCATGATGTAACTCATGGAATTGTATTCAATTCCATGTAATTGATTTTTTGGCCCCTCATTTTTTTTCTATTTCCATCTCCATTTTCAACCTCATTTTCATCTTCATTTCCACCCAAAACAATTCCAGCTTACCAAACGAGCCATTAGTTTAGCTTTCTGTTTAAAAATAATTACCTTTTTAAAAAATAAAATGGGTTAAACATAATTTCACCTTAGAAGTATCACGTCTAATCATGCTCGAAAATTTTTCGAGGTTGAATTAGGGCCAGAAAGTTTCAAAACAGCAGCAGCAACGGGACTTGAAGGAGATAGAAAAAAAAAGGGGGTAGAAAAAAAGGAGTATGCCACGTAACCAGCACTTGCACACATGGCTCCTCTCTCTCTCTTCCTCTCTCCACATCACTTGTACCCCTCTCTCTAATCTTCTTCCATATATAATTGGAGATGAGAGAGAAGCGGAAAAGCCATAGAGAGCAGTGAATGAGGGAGAAAAGCCACAGAAAACCCACATCCAGCAACAACCCCTCCCTGTTCACACGTTCCAGTTCCAACAGCGTATCGCTCTATGCCACCACTCCCGACGGTGACGTCGGCGCTATGCCTCCACTGAAATGGTGGCGACGTCGGGGGACACATATGCATGGAGGAGGAGGTATATGTAGAGATTGCCCTGATTGTTCTACGGTGTATTTACCCCACTCAACGCTCCTTGTGCTGCCCTAACGCTTGGACAAATGGGTCCAATATTTGAAGTTAGACCAATGAGCATTCATATAAAAAAAAAAAAAAAAGGAGATTTAGCCTCAGGTCCCAAATAAGTAAAATATTTAAAGAATTTATCTCATGAAGAAAAATATTTAATGATAGGTCACATTGACAACACGAGCAAGGACATCATGTTGTCAATGGGACATCTTATTAAATATTTCTCTCAATGTGATCATTTCTTAAATATTTTGTTTATTTGGGACCTGAAACTAAATCTCCCTAAAAAATTATAGCAAGTTTCACCATCAACAAGCAAATGTGTTTATAATATATAAATTGTATATTAAGCCAGTTGATTCATAAATCATATACTGTTTACCTTGCATCGGTCATATAATGTGTAATTGAGAAACATGTCTATAAAACTATATTATTCAACAGTGATGAATAACGCAATTTATTATTTTAAACTTTGCATGGTGCGTGAAACTTGTCATACTAAGTGCTGCTAGAGACCTGACACCCTGAGGGATCCCGAAGTGGGTGAAGGGGGAAGGGAGACGCAGTAGGCAGGGTGCGTTCAAAGTTTCACATCGGTTAGACCCGTCCAAAGTGAAGGCCATATATGTAGTCAATGTGTGGCCTTTGACATCTGAGGCGCCTTTTGGGTAACTATGGGATCCTAAGAGGACAAAACCATGTGCTCACATACGGCTAAACAAGGACAATACCTCAGGATGTTACATAATTTGATCAATATCCTTTTCATCACTCAAGCTGTTCATTATCTTCTTTGATTGCCCAGCAGGCTTCCTCTTTTATCTTTTGTTTACTTTTGCCCCCTCAGAATGTTATTTCTTCAACGTAAAAGCTAGGCGACGCATGCATTTAGCTTCTTCACTTCAACTGTACATAGTTGAACGTCTCACTCACATCCAACACATCATGTTCTTGATCACTTTGTTCACAAAAGATTTAAACTTACAACCGTATATTAAAAAATAAACTTATATAGTCAGCCAAAACCCCTTCATGTTTAGAGAGCCTGACACCTATTTGACTATTACTTCGTACATATTTATATATATAAAGGTTCGTTTGAAAGTTTTAAAAATAGTTTTTACGGATTCCCAAATAAAATATATATTTTAGATAATAGATTTTACGGATTTTAAAGCAAAAGATAAATGGAAAAGATGAAAGATAGAAAGAAAAAGTATGAAGGATAAAATTTATTAGAAGAGAGAAGGTATGATTTAACAAAAAATAACTTTTTCAAAACCTAGGTTTCATACTGAGATTTTATATCCAAAATAAATTTTTCAAAAAAAAATATGAATACTTAGATAAAATATAGGTTTTAAAGTAAAATTTAGATTTTAAAACTAAAACTAAATTTTGAGAAGTGAAATTAAATAACCTCTAAATCAGATCGGAGTCGTGAATTTTAATTAAGCTCCCGTTCCTATAATTTATTACTACGGTCTCGTCTGCAAAATGGGACCACAATTGTTTTTTCAATGAAGGAGTAAAATACTACTATTCATGCTATACATAGTGCTTGTTTGGCAACAAGGTGCTTATGCCTATAAGCACGTTCAACAGTGTTTTTTTGTAAAACGAGATAATCTACTCCACATATTTACCTCAATTTATATGAATAAACCTATAAATACTTCTCCACCGTTTTATCAAACGGACTCCCACCATGAAATTTACTAGCCAGTATAAGATAGGATTGTAAAAAAAGAGAAGAGGCCTGGGAGGAGACAAAAGCTCCAGCCGTGTTGGAAATATTCTGCTCTGAGCAACAATTATGACATATTCGAAAAATACTCTCATGTCCCCTCATCATGTTGTGAAATGTGATTCTGAACTTTCCCCTTTATACATATTGCATGGGTGATGAGACCCTCTTAATTTTCAATTTTAATAAATGAGACTTCACATTTGAAAATAACCTTTTCTTTTTACATATTTAATTAATTTTTGACAAACAATAGGATCCTGCGGTATAAAATACCGGACAAATATTTTTTAAAAAAAAATAAGAGAAGAAGTGGGAAAAGGAAGGATAAGATTGATGAGAGATGAAAGGTCGAATCAGTTGAAAAAAACAAGAAGGAATAAGAATAGGAAAGGGAAGAGAGATCGTTGTTCAATCATATCAAAAGAACAAAGATTGAGACAATAATAATATTAATGTCTTTGATGTCCTGAAAGGAAAAGGTTACGAGAAAATCCAGTGGTCTCTCTGGTATATCTCTGTCACTACCACCTGCATCTGCATGCATATTCTTTTTTCTCTGTTTTTAACTCTCTGATTTCTCTCTTCCACCATTTCTTGTTACGTAACATACTTATGATTCAGGCCACAAATTCTACTTCAAATATTTCTATTTTAAGGCTTATTTGACAACCCAATCTAAAATTTAGGTTTAGTTTTAAAACCCAAGTTTGACCTCAAAATCGAGGTTTTGTCCAAGCAAAATTTTTTTTTTCCTAAAAACTATTTTAGTTACAAAAACTCAGTTTGAAGCCTAGATTTTCTCTTTCCTACTTTTTCATCTTTCCTCTTTCCTACTTTTTCTTTCTTTCTCTTTCATACTTTCCTCTTTCCTACTCACTTTTTTGCCTCAGAATCCGTAAAAGCTAATAACTTCTCAAACATAAATCACTTTTCAAAACCTAGGTTTTGCCTCGGAATCTTTAAAAGTTATTTTCAACCTCATATCTAAACAAGCTCTTAGTCCTTCCATACCTGACCCTTTACTGTGTCATACTACCCTGACTCATGTGGTGTAAACGATTTTTTAAAAAGATAAGTGAGACTTATTCTTAATGTATTTTGAGAATAATTTGTGTAAAAAATTAGCGGGTTCAAAATTAATCAATGAGTGGATCCAAAATAAATCATATAGTATTAATATATACCTAATTTTATGGAAGTCAGAGGGTGTAGGGTGTATATACTAATATACATATATAAACAGCAATCTACAGAAGTATTATGGTAGCAAAATAAAACCAACAAGATCCTGACAAAACTGTTTTTGAAAAAAAAAAATTAGACAACAAGCTAGGACAAAACGTTAAAGAATTTCTGAGGGGGTTTTAATGAATCCAGAAAGCCTGATGACGATGATGAGTATAAATTTAGTTATAATTTTTTTACATAGTGCGTATAATACTCTAAAGTTTTTTTTTTGTTCGTGCTTCTTGCACTCTAATGTTAATTATAGTGCATCAACTACCCTAAACTACAAATAAAATCAGTGTGTTTTGGTGTAGTTACGTTGAAAATGGATATAATAGACTCGTTTGAAAAAGCGGTAGAGAAATATTTTTACGCAAACCAATGCAAATATGTGAAGGAGATTATCTCGTTTTATGAAAAAACATTGTTGAACGTGCTTTTAGACTCATGAGAAGCTTTGCCACTGGTTGGACAAGGAAATTTACATTAAAACAATGCATGCACCGCAAATGATATTAAAGTATTTGATGTCCATAAAAAATAGCATTAAAATGGTGAATGCTGCTTTACCATGTAATAAAAATACTGTTTAATTTATAATGAAGAGTCTAAGACTTCAAACACCCAGAAGTCTGTAAACTGCAAAGGCTTAATTATGAATCTTAAACAGTAAAGGCTAAATTAAAAGTGGAGTGAAATATAGATCAAAATATCTTTCCAATCAACCTTAAGTAATTATATGAGAGGAGTTTTGTTTCCATTTGTATAAAAATGTTTTTTTAATTGATTTTGTAAGGTTGCCAATCACCCCTTGTCACCCCCTAAACTTGAATAATTATGTAAAATCAAGTTGAATGTTCATTTCACTGGTTCTGATTAAGGGCTTGTTTGCCTCCTCTTCCTAAAATTTAGGTTTGGTTTTAAAACCTAGGTTTTACCCTAAAATTTAGGTCTTGTCCAAACACACACAAAAAATTCTAAAAAGATATTTTGGTTACAAAACCTCAGTTTGAAACTTATGTTTTCTCTTTCCTCTTCTTTCTACTTTTTCGTCTTTTCTTTTTCCTACTTTTTTCCTTCTTTCTCTTTTTTCCTTCATTCTCTTTCATCTTTTCTGATTTTTCTTTCTTTGTCTTTCCCTTTCCTCTTTCCTACTTTTTCTCTCTTCTCTCTCCTCTTTTATATTTTTCATTCTTTCCCCTTTTCTACCTATTTTTTTGCCTTGAAATCCGTAAACGCTAATAACTTTGCAAACACAAATCACTTTTTAAAATTTAGATTTTACTTCAAAATCTGTAAAAACTATTTTTAAAATATTGTACACAAGCCCTAAATGTTTGGAGATTATAGTTCTATTTTTTGTCAATTTTATTCTATCTAATATTGAGTAACAGGGAAATCAAAATTACGCGTAGGTATAGTCTTTTTTCCAAAAAAAAAATGGGAAAAATGAGGTGGTTTTGGGGAAGTGCGATGGATCATTGCGCTTTAACTTTAATGCTCGGGTGATTTTTTGTGCTTCTTCCCCCCCCCCCCGTTTTTTTTTTGGTGACTTGCTTCTTCCCTTTATTCCATGGGGCTAACCTCTCTTTAAGCAAAGAATGCATCTTATGGAGGCACTATTAGGACCATTTCTTTGCAAGAATTTATCGTACATTAGTAATAATAACATACACATTTTTTTTAAAAAAGAAAATTTTACATGAATTCTTTTATTTTTACCCTCCAGAATATGTTTCAATGTAATGTGCCTTGATAGAATTTTGATGGAACTAGTTACATGGCTTAACCTTGAGTTCGTGCCACCTTTAAATATTTATCCGCAATTGACCACAGAACGAAAAATTTAGAAATGCTATATATTTAAAAAATAATAAATAAATTGTACGGCCAAACAAAGATGTTGTACTTGTTTGGTAAAAAGGTTAGAAAAAACCAAACGTAAGTTCAACAGTATTTTTTCGCAAAACGAGATATTATTCTTCATATATTTACCTCGACTTACGTACAAGTACTTCTCTGTCGTATTCTCAAACGGACAAAATTATAGAACTTCTGCTTTTCTAACACTTCACTCCCAACAAATAATAACTTTGTCATCATTTGCTCCAACCGGTGACAGAATATGGTAGAGAGTTCCTCTGAGAAAAAAATTATTCTTGCGAGCTCGATCGGTATAAATATGAATTATTAGAAAATATGGTTCATTTTATATCATTTGAATCTGTAAAGCATTATTGGCAAAAAAAAAAAATCTGTAAAGCATTATTATATTATATACTACTTAAATTGTCTTGTATTTAATTTTACAGCATAAATTGATATATTACGTGAAGAGTGAGGTTGAAAGCATGGTGGTGTGACAACGTTTGAAAAGATCAAACGCACATTTAACAATACTTTTTTTATAAAATGAGATAATCTTCTACGTATATTTACTTCAATTAGTATAAAAATAATTATTTAAAGCATTTTCAAACAGCCGATTGTATATATAATAATGAGTATGAAAAGTGAGACAGGGCAAAAGGAAAGCAACTTAGATCTCTGAGAGTTTTAAGCCTCAAGTCTTTTCCTTTCTTTACTTTTCTTTTCATTCTCCATTTCCAATGCTTTTTTTAGGGTTTGGTTTGATTGAGAGGACTTTGGTTTGTCCAATTTTTTCATGGTTGTCTCAAATTAATAAATAAAAACAAAAATACAATCTACTACTTACCCTACATTATTACCATCTCAATCCCCAATGTGAAAAGAAGAGACATTGTGCTTGTTTGGGAACTCCATTGGGAAAATGGATTTTGCAGATTTTGAGGCATTTTGGGAATTTCGAGATGGTTTTACGGATTTCAAGATGGTTTTTATGAATTTTAAGATGATTTTTACAGATTTCGAGATAGTTTTATCTCGACTTACGTGCACCGTTTGGGAAAATGGCTTCCCAAACAGGCACATTAGTGGGAAGCATTGTCCAAACACTTCCTTCAAAGTTTTGAAAACCTAACCATCCGTACATTTTGCTCCGTAAGTTTGCTTTCTGCAAAACTAGTCATATCCCTAAGAACTGAGTCATACTTTTAATTACGTGTACTTCATATTAAAGTGTACTGTCTTCCCAATTAAATGTTTTTAAATTTAGAGCAGTTTTTTTTACTTACCATTATGGTGGTTTGATTTCAAATATAGATTTTATAATAAAATCTAAATTTTATTTAATTATTCACAATTTTTAAAAAAGTTACTTTAAATATAAAATTTTGGTTTGAAACTTAGATTTTGAAAAAGTTATTTTCTTATTAAATCACGCCATCCCTCCTAATAAATTTTCTATTTCTTACTTTTTATTTCTCTCTCCTTTCTTTCATACCTACTTTTTGTTTTGAACTTCGTAAAAACCAATAACTTCTTAAACACAATCTTTTAAAACTTAAGTTTTATCTCAAAATCCGTAAAAACTATTCTCCAAAACTTAAATTTTATCTTAAAATTTATAAAAACTATTCTAAAAATGATTTCTAAACAAACACTTGACTATGTACCCTCTCCCCCTCTCATTTTATTTATGGACAAAATAATTTTAGGCTTCTTGAGGAATCGAAATCTATGTCCTTAGACCGTTGGACCCATGTGTACCCATCTATTTTTTTAAAAATATGAATATACAACTAAATTTATTTAAAAAATGTCAAGATTAATTAAGAGTAAATTTCTTGAAAACATTTTTTACATTCAAATCTAAATTCAAAATCTCATATTTAAAAGCGTCAAAACCCTCCCATAAGAATCTACTATAGTTAGTTGTACGTTTTTTATTTTGCTGCTCACTTAAATTAATATGAAAATAATAAAATTTTATCCAAAAATTCAAGGTATATTAACTTGTTACAGTTAATAAGAGATAATGCTACAACATCAACATCACTAATAGGTGGGATTTGATGCATAAATTATATGGCACTATTGTGCTCTATTTGAAAAAAATAACTATCACGTGATTGATAATCAAATAGAATTGTGCCCTATAAATCAGCATAAGAATGAGTGTATAAAAATAAGGCATATTTAGTCTCAAGTCTCAAATAAACAAAATATTTAAGAAATGGTCCCATAGAAAAAAATATTTAATGAGAGGTCCCATTGACAACATGAGGTTCTTGTATTGATAACACCATGTGCTGTGTTGACAACACCTCAAGTTGTCAATGGGACCTCTCATTAAATATTTTTTTGCATGGGACCATTCCTTAAATATTTTGCTTATTTGGGACCTGAGGGTAAATCTCCTAAAAAAATAACATACCCCTATTTTTCTGAAAAATCTAATTATATTTTAATTTAAAGTGATTTTTTACATGTAATTACACACAATTATGGTAAGTAAAAGGGAAAGAAATTACTACCATTTAAGGACATTTGGCTTGTTTAAATTAACGATTTTTCAATGTAAATTACAGTGTAGAAGAGAAATTCAATTTCAACTTACGTTAACATGATTTTTAAACACTTTTACAAACATAGGTTAATTTTGAAATTGAGGCGTGTTGATTGTTGAATATGGAGGAGGGTAAGGTGAGAATATTTTGGTTTAGGCGTTTGAAAATGATTGTTGATTGTTGATTTTTAAACACTTTTACTAACATAGGTTAATCACATCACTAGTGAAAAATGTGGATTTCCCTATTTCATAAACCCATTTTCTTTGATCAAAATCGGCTGTGATAAAGAATTTTGGTTTAGGCGTTTGAAAATGATCCGTTGCTGATATGTTCGGTAGATTTTGATCAAAGATGACCACAGGTTAATCATGCTCAAAAACGATTTATTTTCTCAACCTATGACAGTTTCCTTTTGGCCAAAATCTAGAAGAATTAAAGTCCTCAGATTTTGCATCTCAAATTCTTATGATGATGGGTTTGGAGAAAAGAAAGGCAAAGGGGGAGGCAAAAAACAAAAAAGCTGTGGCACCAACATGAATGAGTGAAAGCTTTGATTCATGGGAGGGGAATGAAAATTAAATAAAATTTGGGTAATATGAAATATTCAGTTTGTTTTGATTCTTCATGATTAGGATAGGAGCCACAGTAAAGAGCAAAGGGAAAAAAAAAGGAAAAGTAAAAAATTAGAAGAGCATGTAGCTGAACAGTTCATTTCACTAAAGAAGAAAACGTTCAGTGAACACCTCTTTTCCCCCTCTTCTAGCCTTATAGCAAACTATATGCTGTAGATACCTTCTGTTAGGAATGAAAATTTGTATGCCCTTTTTTAATTTTGGAAAAGACCATATTTTTAATTAATTTTTAGACTAACCCTGTACCTTAAAAATGTGTTGTTACAATTTAAAATTTTTATTCTGAATATTAAATAATAAATATTAGGCTACATCAGCTAATTTCGATAAGAAAAATAGTTAGATCAAATTATTTATATTCTTTATGTTATGTTATCCAATCACATATAATTAAGCCTTATTTTTAAAATATTACCATTTAACTATTAACATATCACAAAAAATACAACACATAATTAGATGTGACTGAAAATTTTAATATAATAAATAAAAAATCATAAGGTAACTATCGTTCTTATCCTTACGTTAAAGAAAAGAGACTGGGTTGGTTGGGTGGCATGGGAAGGGTAAAGCAAATTGACTGCTTTGCAAAGTGTTTTGCTGAGACGCTCATCATTTATCTGGTTACACACACACATTTGTGTGTGTGTATCTATCTATATAAAAACATACATATGTAAGATGTTCACTTTTACAGGTGGAGGAAAGCGACATTGGACACACCTGTCTATACCAAACAAAAACATCGTCCCTCTAACTTTAGGCATAAAAATTGCACGTGTTCTCTCTACCATGCTCCCAGTAGGAACATGTTTTTATATTGGGTCCGTTTGAAAACACTTAACTCTCATCTAAAAACACGTTTCACAGTGTTTTTGTAAAACGAAACAATCTCATCCACATATTTATCTCGGCTTGCGTAAAAGTACTTCTCTACCGCTTTCCCAAACGGATCCATTATTCTAATCATGGCTGTAAGAATTACATTGAAACTGTTGGTTCAATAAAAAAATTCATCAATCAGCATTATGACCAACTTAGACCTATTGTGTTCAATACTGTTACTGTGTCCGTTTGAAGTCCACTAATTTTTAAAGATGATTTACATATTACGAAATAAATATGTGAGAAAGGTTTTATCTCAACTTGTATAAACGTGGTTTTCTAACGGTAATGCAAACAAGCCTATTTTCCTCTATATTTCTCTGTATCATTAGGATCCAAATCTCTGGCATCATGAAATGGACATGAAATAATGGTAAACTAGACTTCTTCATAGAAATGGATTCCACGAGAGCGTAAGAAACAAGGCACATGAGGGAAAATATATATATATATATTTTTTGGTACACATGAGGGAAAATATAAGAACAAGGCTACTTTCTCTTAGCGTTGGATCCACCACCCCAAATGGATTGCCAAAAGACGGGCCAATTCTTTTGGGCCTCATTCCAGCCCAAAAGTGAGCCCTCCCTAAGTGGGTCCCAGCTGGAGGACACGATCCCATAGCTGATAGCTCACTCCCAACAGTGCAGAGCCGAAGAAGAAGAAGAAGGACACGAGGAAGGGCACCCAAGTAGGCAAATCAATCTTCAAACCAACCTTGAGGTAATAGAAGAATGGGAAGAACATCAGCCCTATTGCCAGAGGAATCCCCACTGAGAATCCATCCTGCTTATCATCCTGTTCGTCACCACTTCAGGTATCACACCTTGCTCTCTCGCCAATTCCTCCTCCTCCTCCTCCTCGTCGGCTGAGGCTCTTTTCAGCTTGTTCTTCTTCTTGCTCTTTTTCGGAGAAGGTCCGAATCCTTTCGGGCCTCTCAATGTCGCGCATAGCGGTGTAAGGCTTGAGAATCGAGATGATTCCGGCTTTTGAATCAGGAATTGCAGCAGCACATTGATTTCGTATTGATTGATAGCTTCCTGGAGAGAAACACAGGCAGAATTAAGCGATCGAGGCAAAACCTAGTCCCCAAATTTAGAAATAAAACCGGAAATGGAAGTTAAAAACTACGCCTGAGACGGAAACCTTGTGAAGCAAGTGTGGATTGGAAAATGATGATGCAGGTGCGGCCATAGTTAGGCGAAGACGAAGAGAAGATAAGACATGAAAGGAGACGCTGTGTTGAAATGCCACTCAAAGCTCAAGGATGGAGATGAAGTTCGCAGAGATTACCGAAAGGATAAGGTTTTGACATGGGTTTTGATTCCCTCCTAAAATGCATCCCAGAATTCCACACCTTGAAACGACGGCGTCTGCTGTTTTAACATTACACAACCAGTTCTACGGTATACGAAGTTGAATGCAATTCAGATGCTACCGTAGTAGGCATGTTTGCCTGAGTGTTTGAACTTAAGTTGACATAAATTAAAATAAAATGTATTATAAAGTAAATCACGTTAAAAAAATTAATTTCGTTTTTTTCCAGAAAATATGGCAGGTCCGTACGTGATACTCATCAGAGAATTCTAGCCACGGAATCGTGAGGACCAGATTACACGACATTTTACTAAAAAATACAATAATTGAAAAGAAAAAACTGCATTTTAACCTTTTTTTTATCCTTGTATTTCCTAAATTGTTTAATTTGTTATTAATTAATAAATGCTTATTAATTTTTTTATTAAGGGTAAATTAATACTATATGAAATAGGAGTTAATTAATTTTTTAAATATATTTATATTTATCATTTTCTTTAAACTAACTAAATTATAAATTGATATATATTTAATGATATATATAGGTAATTTTCAATATATATTATAATTAATTAATTTATTTAATTTTTATATTTTTTAAAAATCAATTGCATCTTATTTATTACAGATAGTATTACTTTATATTGACCTCAAGTATTTATAATTTAATTGATTCATTATTATTCTTCAAATTACAATAATATAAATAATAATACATATGATAATAAATAAATAAATAAATAATTAATGGATCATACGATTCCATTCTATCCAAAAATTGCAGCCACATTCTAGTTATCACATTAACACTTTCCTCTGTCCGAAAAAATATATATTTACTTTAACACTTGTGTATGTGTAGGTATGAATCAAGCGTAATTTCTTGGTTGGAAAGACTAAAATCGAACTGCAGTGGTCGGCCGGGTCGCTGTAGATGGCGATGTGCAGGGAAATATGCATTTCAAATGCGTTGTTGGCTACGATCGTCTCTGGACGAAGCACAAAAAGCAAGAGGCCAATCAATTGAATTGGAAGCTTTATCTGCTCTTTGCGAATTAAAAACTCGTTGCAGTGATTTCATTTCAAAATAAGAATTTTATGGTAAATGGCATGCAACAGCTATGATTATGGCTTTTGCTTCATTCTCATCGTCTTCCTTCTTTACTGTTGTCAAGTTGCTCTGTTTTCTAACTGTGTCATTGTCGCCTGTGTACAAGCTCGAGATATCTTTGCTTCTGTTCTTCCGATCTTCGAGCTCTCTTATCCTTATGACTTTCATGGTTTTTGTCATTTCATATTCTTCAGGAGTAGTTTCATTTTTCCAGTTGTAGTAGTGAACGTCAAAGAAGGAGGAGAACGACTGGGCTGGTTGAAGTTGTTGAAATGCTACTAAGAGGGGGAAGCTAATATCCAGAACACTGCTTATTAATTACAAGAAGAGAAAGGCTAATTTTTTTTTTTAAAGAAACTATAAAAGAATCATTGATGATGATGCTATTTGCCTTTTATGTCTCCAACATGAGAATCTATGTCAGTTCAGTATTATTATGCGCTTTGACGTGGAACACATTTTTTTAACTTTCAGAGGAAACTAATGAAGTTGGCTGAAAGAAAATAAGTGTGGGGAACTCTGTAGTCACAGAATCAGAATCAGAATCTGCAAACGCTCTTTCTTAGGTTAATCTATGTGTTAATTGCTATATCAAGTCCTCAAATAAAGATCTAGAATATAGAGTTACTACTTAGTTATGATACGGTTTCTAAATTATCTCTATTCTACAGGTCGCGAATTCCTTAGGATTATGAAGGGGTTGGCCGAAAAATATAAAAGATGGAACCCAGTGCGTCCAACTTATGGAGCCTTTTGGGGGATGGGCGTGGGCGTGGGCTGTGGTATTGGTTGGGGTCCTGGTTTTGGCCCTGAAGCCATCGGCAATGTTGGAGCTGGTTGCGGCTTTGGGTTTAGCATTGGGTTCACTCTGGCTGGCCTTGGTGTTGGCCTTCCAGTCAACTTTCTCTTCCAAGTTCCTTATAATGGTGACCCCCTATATTCTTAAACCGCTTAACCCCCATAAAATTGTTCAAAAACATTTAAGCTCATACAAATCATCAAAACCCGTATATTGCAAAATATACACAGAAGTTGTTTTGTTTGTTGTTATCTTACATTTCCTGGTTCTATCCAATGTCTTTTGATATCTTTGATGGCAACAAGCATTTTAGACACTAGACTAACAAACTACGAATCACAAGCATCTTGCATAGTTCCTGACATCTAATGATATACCCCAGAACAATAACGATAGTGTAGTATGCAACTCCAAAGTGTCTTTACACTACAAATTTAATAGTCCTTAGTTGTCATTTTCCCAATTTAATATTCCTAGTCTTTAAGCCTTGGACGTGTTTTTGGAATCCAGCTGCCATGGCAACAAGAGGCGCTGCATTGAAGTTGGTAGGTTCAAGTAGTCTTCTTTCAAAAAAACATTTTGCAGGCAATGGCTGGACGGAAACTGCACCTCATGTTTCAGAATTGCAAAGAGAAGCAAGTGAGGCATTATCTGGCTTTGGGCAACAGCATTTATCAGTCAAGGGCGCTGATTTTTCTGAGATGAAAAATAGCCTCCCATTGCTTGCTACATTGGCTTGTGAAAGTTTGAGAGCATTGAACACTCAGTTGTTCAGCTCTCACAGAGGTATCATTGACAATCATTTTTCTGTTTTGTGTTGTTAAATTGTCCAGTTTTACTTGTATGAAAATTTTGTTTTAGTCCAATATTTTCCCTTTGATACGATATTCATTCATCCATTTGCAAGCTAGAGTAAATAGAATTACATCAGTGCTGATCCTTCAAAACAGTCCCTTAAATGAAAATCCTTCTTTCATGTAAATGTTGAATTTATGATTTGACGATGTAAAGAAGATCCAGTTTTAACTTCATATTACGTACAGATCCCTTTCATCCCCAAAAAAGTTCAATTTTCGAAAGACACTGACACCATATATTCCATCCAACATGATTAGGTTATGCATTTTAGACATATGCCTGAGGAAAAAAAATTTAGGAAAGACCCAGCCGTCATGTATTTATCTGGTTTGTGTTAGAAATAATTTTAGTTTGCATGATCAGATATTTTAATTTTGTTAGTTGCTGATTTAGCTGGACTAAAGATTTATTTGTTTCAATTCTTTAGTAGCTGAATACGAACCAGATGCAGCGCTAGTGCTCTGCTCTGGTCTTCCTTCCATCTCTACTTTATTTTTTCCTCTCCTTTTCTCTTCATGGTATCAGAGAAAAATCTGATCCGACCATTATTCAATTTGGTTATGGCTTCATTGTTGAAGGTCTTGATCCTCAGAGTTCCATGATTGGAACCTCATCTGCCATTATGCAGCTCACATCCGGTCAAGAGCCCCCTCTAGCATCCAAAAAATCAGCTCTGGTTCTTATCACACCGTCCTGCATAAATGGCAATAGCTACCTCCGATGGTTATGTGCTCGTGACACAGGCAAGCCAAATAAGCTTTCTGGAACTGCTCTTCTGTCTAGTGTTGACTATCCCAAATATGCTACTACCTGGGAGGCTGAAAACAGCTTGATACGATCTCGGTTGATCAATTCAATGACAAAAGAGATTGTGAAGAATTTCCTGCTGTACAAAATTGCTCATGATGTGTCGACAAGGGAAAAGACACCCTATTCTCCAGTGAAAAATAAAGCAATTCTCTTTGATATCGAACGTTTTCTCCATGATTTCAGGCAAGACAACCTTGATGTAACCCAATATTATAATGTACTTGTAAGACACTGGCAACTATTGGATCTTTACGAGATTCATCAATGGTACTGCGACACGGATGCCCAGTATTACACCATGCTCAGAGAAGAAAAGAGGGTGTATAAATTCTTGATTGGCCTCAACCCAATCTTTGATAAAATTAGAAATCACATCCTGAGCATGGATCCATTACCTACTCTAGATGAGGTATTTTTTGAAGTTAAAAGTGAAGAAAGTAGAACTAGATCCACACCCAAGACTTACGCTGCTTATGATGTCCCTGAATCATCAGCCTTGGTAGCAAAAGGTGCTCATTCTAATGACCACAAATTGAAAAATTCTGGAAGTCCATGGTGTGCATATTTTCACACAAAAGAAGCATACCGGAAACTTCTTAGGAGACCAGCAAACATGAAGAAGGGTCAAACCTAGATTGATGAATGTGGATATACGGTGACATTTGAAGAAAAGCCTTAGCCTTAATAAAATTACTCCCGCAAGGAACAATTTGAGATGTTGCAAAGAATAACCGGGAACCAATTCCAGCAAACATCTGGAAATGACATTGGCGCCGCTCTTGTTGCTCAGACACAGGTAACTCATCACTAGCTTTACACACCGAAGTCCATTGATTTGCCATGAAATTATTACTTAATAATTTGAGTTGACAGTAGAACTGGCTGAGGTGATATTTTCCGAAGTGTTTGGTAATGGGTGCAGTTCAATTGTCAGAAACTTTAATTTTAAGGAATATTTTGTTGGTCCGTTAGCGTTCATCTGTTTTAGATTAGTAATCTGGCAAAGGACCCCCATTGTGTTACCAATTTTTTCACTGGCACTAGGTTGTTCGTAGATTTTCACTATAAAGTACAACACATATTGAAACATGAAACATACACCACCATGAGACCATGAATGACCGTTGCACCAATTTGATGTAAATGATGCCTTTCTGATTGGTGACTGGGAGGTAAGCTACGATAAACACAATAGGAACTACCTAGAAGCTGTGTTTCAAGAAGGTTAGCCCTCTTGTTGATGCTAAAAAGATATTATATGCTAGTTGGGAAACTCATTGATTTTTTTTTCCGCATTTGAACTGACATTTTCTTTCCTATTGGAGTTATTGGCCAATAACTGAATAGATTTGTTGAAGAACATGTAGAGGCTGTGTACCGAGTTCTAAGATGTCTCAAGTCAAAATGTAAGTCATATTGTTTAGGAAATGGGAGACTTGTCGATGTGTACACAAATGATGGGGTTGGCTCTGCTAGAAACAAGATCTACGATTGGGCATTATACCTATATAGGGGATAGTCTTTCATGGAGAAGCAAGAAATAGTATGTTGTTGCAAAAAAAAAAAAGTGTTAAAAGCTGAATTTACAATCCAATCTCCTATCATTTGTAAAGGCTTATGGCTGAAACACTTCTCGGACAACTTGGAATACGCATAAAAGAACCTATGAAAGCTATATCCGACACTTTGTCTATCATCAACATTGTAAACGTTCCTTTTTTATAATGATAGGACTAAACGTATGAAACAGACCAGAACTAGATTATAGAGAACCTTATGTGTAATTATTGATCTACTCTACGCACCTGTATGGCCAGTGGGTTGCAGACATCTTGACCTAATTTTTACCTAAGATGAATGTTAGTTATCAAGAAAACTGGATATTATACCAAGCGCAATACTGACAAATTTGCATCTTTTTATTTGCAGGAAAAGATGAATAGATATACAAAACTATGACGTAGCTTCTCCATTTGAGGTTTACAACTTGGGACAGCCATCGATCTTGTACTGATATAGGACCAGAAGAGAAGGTCCTTCTTGGTTCAGTTCTTGTTCTCGAGGTAACTTGCCATATCTCTGTCTCCATCCTCTTCTAATGGGAGAAATTCGAGCGTGTATTATATAATTGTCAAGATTATTCTTCATAACAATCCCCTTGTATGTTTCTAAGCAAAAAAAAAAAAAAAAAAACTGGGCATGTTTCATTTTGGATATAAAAAATGAAAATTGTTCGAAGTAAACACGAATGATAATTATCCTAGTGTAAATCTTTGTTGGATTTTTATATTTTGTTTAAAGTCTAAAGTATATATATATAATCATTTAACTTTACATCAAATTTTAGTTTCGTCTCTTAAGTTTAAAAAGTATATTTTTAGTCATTTTATCTTAAAACCGTTAGTTCCAATTAATAGAAAATGATGATTCATAAAATTTAAACGGTGATTATACAATTAAATAATAACAGATATATTTTAAAATATAAAAATAATTATCTTGAATACTTAAAATTTAAATTTATTTTATCAGTATTTAATTGCAAAATCATTATTTACATTTGATGATTTATCATTTTTCATTAAATAAAATTAATTTTTCAGTTAAAATGAATAAAAATATACTTTTTAAATTTAAGTGACTAAATTAAATCTTAATGCAAATTTAAAGAAGTTTAAACGGCTTGACACACAATGCCCTACATGGTATAAGACATGAGATGCTACAGGATTCTCAGCGGAGAATGGCAATAACAGTTTGTGACAAACTTGTCCGATAATCATTATTGATATAAAATATATTGAGTATAACTCTCAATATAAGGTTAATTTTTTTTAAGAAATTGAGGAAACTAATTAATTGATATATATATCATTTTTTTTAAATTAAATTGTTTAATTTACAAATTGATATATAAACTTTTTTTATAAATACTGAATATAAGGTGCTTACACTATCAAATTACAAGAAAAGAAAAGAGAATCATGAGGCGGAACAAAATGAAGTCCCGGGTGGAAGAGATAGTGCTCTCTTAGCTTATGAGTCTGCAACCTGATTCGATTCCTGTTGGCAATAGACAATCTCAATGCTCCGTTCTCATTGTAACGGCTCTGTTTGTTTTACCCGTTTGCACAACGGGTGTGTTTACTGAGACACTTTTTCTCTCACATAAACTGCATTGGAATCTGTATCCGTTTTCCCAACGGGCTATCCAAATAGAGTTTGATAAGCCCGTTTTGTCAACGGGTGTGCTTACCGAGACAAAATTCCTCTCACATAAACTACTTCGGAATCTGTGTCCGTTTTCCCAACGGGCTATCCAAACACACCCGTGCCTGCCTAGTCATAATGAGCCCATGAAAATTATGATCTTCATTCACTCCCTCTTTGAGCAAACGGATGGCTTTGGTACAACCACTTCTTACTATTGGGGTGTTTGACAAAGCTTTTGAACACTTCAAAAACACATTCAACAGTATTTTTTCGCAAAACGAGATAATCTCCTTTACACATTTATCTTGTAAATGGTAAAAGCACTTTTCCGTTGCTTTCACAAATCGACCCATTATCTTCCTGAATCCTCCTTCCCATGCTCGTTTTATCCCCCATAACGCATGCCCATAGTTCAGCATGTAGTGGGCCTCCTATGCTCATGTAAAACATAAACGCCTCATGAAAGACCCCTTGCTGATCAGTAATACTTCTGCCGCAGCTTGCTCTTCCAAAAGGTCAGACAAGCAGCTCCCTCTGCTAAGTACTTCTGGTATATAAGATTCTGCCAGCAATTCTGCTCTTTGAACCCTGCAGATTTGGAGTTCATCAGCGATGCTCTTGCAAAATTAAGGTTAAGGAGGATGGCATTTGGTCTTTCCAGCAGCTGCTGCACACTCATACTTGTACCATCGAAGACCCTCTCATTTCTCATTTCCACGAGAGCCAACATATAATACCAAACTGTTCCTTCCATTGCTCCTCCACTAGACCCACTCTATTATATCATAAATATATATATATATATATATTATGGGAAACCTAGTTCCAAAGGTGTCAATTAAAGAATTTAATAGCCTGAGATGGCTTGACGATGGAGCTCCATAGTCCTTTACCCTGAGATGACATGGCTTTAGCCAAGAGCAGCCATGGATGGATATTCAATTAACGAAAAAAAGAATAATTTTGCAAATTGCAGAACATGAGCCAAGATTATTTATTTGCTCACCGTCACATTATTGTATTCCCCTATAACTAAAGGCAGTTATGAGGAAATATATTAATTCAAATTCTAAATGGTTTAATTTTTTCTTGGCTTCAGCAATTTTTAAAAAAATATTGGGTCCTTCATAAAGTAAGGTACAAAGGCATCAGGAGCCCAGAGGGAAGCCATTTAAGTAGACCTCTAGCTGTCCAACTTGGAGTTCAAGCTTGACCAGATTCCATTGCATTTATGAAGCCGTCGATCCATCTTTATACCTCGAAATGACACTTTAAACTAACACATTAATTTGCCAACCACTAGCATTGATTTCTCATTTAGGGTTAGTTTGGCATCAAAGTTTTGAAACCTAGGTTTCAAAACCTAGGTTTGAAACCTAGGTTTTCTCTTTCATACTCTCTTTTTACTACTCTTTCTTACTTTCCTCTTTCATACCCATTTTTTCCAAGGTTATTAAACCCGGACCGGTGATCGAACCGGACAAGGTAGTGGGTTAAGGGTCAGTGGGTCAGACCGGAGTCAAACCGGGATCAAACCGGTAAAAATAAAAAATTAAAAAATAAATATTATCATATAT
>JANTPZ010150348.1:0-19044 GCA_025593235.1 Vachellia pachyceras
TAGTATAGCGTAATGGAAACTTCGTAATCTCCAGTATGTAATCCTAGAAAGAAAAGGGTGGTGGACTATTTTGCCATGCATGCATGGTGGCCTTTCCGCGAATTGCTTCTCAACATAATTAGAATACAGACTAAATATATTTTTGTATGGCATGTTAGCGTAATGAGACTCGATCATAGATAGATAGGTGTATCTCTCCGGCCTCCTGTCTCAATAGAAACAGATCGATTCGCTACACTTGGGAAGTCAATACATACATGCTATATGATGTTTGCCTGATGACGTTACGTTTATATGGAAAGAAAATAGAAATACTATAGTAGCTATGTTACGTTTCTTCGCCGGCCTTCTTAATGTTTGTTTGGAAACACTCTTTTCCTATAAAGTAAGACAAAATCATTTCGAAATCTGTAAAAAACATCTTGAAATCCATAAAAAACATTTTGAAATCCATAAAACCATCTTAAAATCCGTAAAATACCTCAAAATTTGTAAACTCTTTTTTCTCAATGAAATTCCCAAACACATCGTATTTTAACGGGGATTTCAGGTTATGTGATGTTTTCTCTGTCTATTATAACTTTTCTACTCTCAAAATACTTTTAATTAATCTGCTGTTAAAGTTTTATAAATCTGTTTTCGTTTTTACCGGGAAATAAACGTTTAAGTCAATGATATAAATCATACTTACCGTAACATCCAAATTTAAATTTTTCTTTTGATTTTAATTTTTTACTTAATATAAATATTTTCTTACAATAATATATTGCGCGTTAGTTCCTATTCATGCTTAGAGAGAGAGAGAGAGAGAGAGAGCGCTCAAATATCGAATTAAACGAGGCTACGTTACGCTAATCGCTGGCGCCATTGTAGCCACAGGCTTAGGCAGGTCGGAATGGAGTTGTGCTGCTCGACCGGCTTAAGCCCTACGACGACTCTTCCATTTCAAAATACCGTTACTAATCGCAGTTGTCCCAGTTTTCGTCCATTCCCTGTAAAGCTTCCAATTCTAGGCCGTTCTAGATTTAGAGTGAATTGCAGAGAGCCAGCTCATGACGATACTCCTCTCTCCGTTGCTTCGGCTTATTCCGTCCTCGGAGTACACCCCGATTGCTCTGCTCTCGAATTGAAAGCTGCTTTTCGAGCTAAGGTACGACCGCCAAATGCATCTTCTTTACTTATTCTGTACTGACTTATGATATCAATTGTCGAAATAAGACGCAAACCCTTTCAGCCTTTCCTTATTTCTTTCCCAGTGTTTTTTAGGCACTTTGGACAACTAAGACTTAGATTACCAGTTTGTTCAGGCATCTAGTTGAAGTTTTCTGATTATAAAAAAGAAAATTAGAAAAAAAAAAGCGCAGAGAAAGAAAGGGAAGACAGATATTTATCTCCAACAGTTATTTTCACGAATAACGACTCTGTGTGACGAGCACTGAAACCAGACCCATTGGATATTTCTTATTTAGGTGAAACAGTTCCATCCCGATGTAATCAAAGACGGAACAAATTCAGATACTATGATACGCCGTGTAATCCAGGCATATGAGGTACTGCCATTAACGACTGTGCCCCTACCATCTTCTCTCTTCAGTAAGGGAGGGATTTCTGATCAATATTGAAGTCCGCTTCTCTTTTCACTGCCCCATAACTTAGCAATTTAGTTGAAATAATAAAATTTCTGACTTGATACTTTGTGCAGATGCTTTCCAGCTACAGCCGGTCAGAGATAATTGAAAGGTAAAACTTTCAAATTTTAATATTTCAGTGCTGGCAGTGTGTTCTCCATTCCCCCGTGTATTTTTTTTTTCAGTTGATTGTGCTGACCTTGTGACTACATTCTGGACTTATTCAAAGTTGTTAGAGTTTCCATAATTTTAACCCCTTGGTCCTTCACCGGTAATACTTTTATCTATTGTTAATGCAAAGGCTTACAAGCTGCATTTGTAGGGAATGCTTAGATCCATTTGACAAACCAGAATGTGAAGCTGTTGATATTTTTGTTAACGAGGTGCTTTGTGTTGGAAAAGGTACCGATAGTTATAGCATATGGCACTGTTTATTTGAATTTTGATTGGAAATCAGGAAAGTTTATCAGTAGTAAAATTAAGGGGACAACTTTAATTTGCTCAAATATTCTTCTTAATTGACAAGCTTAACACGCTTTGCAGCTATCTCTACCTTAAGCCTGTGGAATTCGGCTATGACATTTGTAGAGACTAAAGTATCTTACCTGCCTTTATTTTATTACCACAATGACAATTATATATTCTGCAGCATGTTCAAATTCATGTGTGAACAGAGCGCCTCATGCTTTCACATATGACTCTTCAACTGGAACAGCGCGTGCAGCTTCTCAAGGTTTGCTCGCGTAACTCCACAACTTAATTCTAAAAAGGATAAATGTGAGGAATGGCATTAAGTTTATATGTAAGAACGTCTGCCATCGCTATGTCTGTATCAAAACAATGCGATGAAGATGTTGTTCTTTCATAAATGGACGATCATGTTTCAAAGTTTATAGCAATAAAATGTTATGCAAACGTCCCCCCCCCCCAAAAAAAAAAATTTATGATCATTTCAATGCCTTCATCCTGGGAAACTGTTCTAGGTCATGGTGAAGATTACCAAGTTCAACTTTCTGTTGGTCAATGCCCGAGAAGTTGCATTCATTATGTTACCCCATCACAGAGAATTATATTAGAGGAGCTACTTGACAGGTACAGTTGAACTAATCTTAGGCATCCGTTGAAACTTTTCTCGGTAGGTTGTGAACCGATTTATGAAATCAACTCTCCTGTTTTTGCCTACTATGGTCCATTTATTACATAACATACAACACACTACTCTGCTTATCATAATCTGCCACTCGTTCTAAAGACTCCTGTTCAAATGCTTACACAGATTCTAGTTTTACTTTCATCTAATTGAATCTCCCATTTTTAACTTGCTCGATTGATGTTGCAGCATACTGAATACACCCTTTTATGATACGTCAACTGAGGCGGAATTGCTTTACTCACTGATAACAAAAGCTAAATATGAGAATAACAGATACCAGAAGCCGAAGAAGCAACCAAAAAGTTCAGGCCAGCATGTTGATTGGTTTTAACAATGGGGCATTAGTGTATCAAATAAGCCATCCTGTAAATAGAATGATAAGGGCATGGCAGTCGTCAGCTGCATATACAAGAGTTTTATTTCTCTGTTCACTGAAACATACACGAAGATAAAGAGGCAGGGGTGAATTCAATTCATGATATGGTTATGTAAGCGTTTAATATCACTTAGGATTGTCGGGACAATTCATGATGATTACCTCGATACAATTCATGATATGGTTATCTAAGCGCCCAATATCTTAACAAGACAAACAATCTTTTGTTGAGCCTCTTGATGACAATGCCGTTTGTGTATTAATGAGTATTCGGCCCAAAATCAAAAGCCTCTGAATCTTGATTTCCTTTTCAAAGTTATATTGTATTGATAACATTGATATTAGTTAATGGTTAAATACATCATATTTTAGATATATTTTTGCCTACATCATATTTTAGATATTTAGGTCATGGTCATCGTGTTTGCTATCATATTGGTTTTTTGAATTTTTAATTTGCACCGTCTTTTTGCTAGCACGGGAAATGATTTTCTTTTTGTCTCTATTTTTTTTTTTGCCGAATTTTTGTCTCTAATTATATGACCCATTTTTTAGATATGCGATGTCCTTAATTACAAGACTGATTCCAAAGTTTTAGGAGTAATTAAAATATTTTTTATGGCTCCCAAATGGTGCTATTTAATTAAAATATTTTTATTGTGCGAGTCTAGAAATGTGTTTTGGTGAAAATTTATGAAGGATGCGAGTCTAGAAATCCCACATGAGATCGCCCCATGATGCCGGGCCCACAGACCGGCCGACCCCCAAGTTCAAATTTGAAATTTCCTCAAAAACCCTACTGACCGTTTGAGGAGCAAAATAGTGAAGGCTCCCCTCGCTCTCTCATTCTCTCTCCATCGCTTCCTCGTTATAGCTCGTCCTAATTTGCCTCTTTGGTCTCAGAATTCTCACCTTTCTTCTCCAATATCTCCGTTACCGATCCCATGGATGGTACTTGTACTTTCTTCCCTGCTTTTCTTGTAAGATATTGGAGATTACTAAAATGAGAGATCTCCTGTAACATTGTTTCTTGGCAAATATCTGAGGAAATTTAACGGGTCTCATACTTCTTGCAGAATTAACTATGGAGACACTTACTGAGAAATTTAATCAATTTGTGATTGACTGCAATTTGAAGTCAACAAACCACGATTCAGGTTTCCATCCTTCCTGATCTTGCATTCACTCTGTATTCTCTAGATTTCGTTTTGATTTCTTATGGTTTTCAAACAAGAAGTGATTTGCAATGCTTTAGTGATCGTTGGATCATTTGTTTGGTTTCGGCCCGGAATATAGCAGATAACGCTAGTAACGTAGGTCTGTCTTCATGTTCTCACTTTGGGCCTTTATTTCTTCCCTCTTCCCTGTTCTATCTTCATAGTTTTTTTCGCTCTCCTTGATAGAAGAAATGAGATGTGAATATGCGCTGTTTATTGATTTTTTGAATTGTTATTATTAGGCAATGTTTCACCACAAGTGAAGGAGAATTCTGTCTGCATGGATGAGAATAGTCTGTCCAACGGGACCAATGAAATTTCACCAGATCAGGGTCATACGCTTCCAATATTGAAGAAAATACTTTATTTGAGTTCCAAAATTCAGGTATTTTTAAAGCTCAATTCATTTTTCACATTTTTTTATTTTTACTTAGGAATTTGTGGCTTCTCAGTTCTTACCTTGGCCCCTCCATTTTCCTCCCTTTCTTTGTGGGTATCAAAAGAATACGTTTTTCTTGTCTGTTTCTTTCTTTATTTTTCTATTGATTTACCTGGTTTTTATTCTTGACGCATCAGGAGTTGAAGAACCAACATTTGGCTCTATCTGATTGTGTGAAATTCACAAGTGATTCCTTTCCAGGTCTTGAAATAGTAAAGTCTGTTCAGAGTCTAGGTAAAGTTCTTGAGTAAACCCAAAATCGAACGAACTCTCCTATTTCTTTTTTTTATTAGTTAAAATTTATTTTCATCTTTTTGTCCGGTGCTAGGCACTGAATACGAACTACTGAAAAGAAAGTACCTAGAGGAGTCCGTAGAGCGTAGACGGCTTTACAATGAAGTGATTGAAATGAAAGGCAACATCCGAGTTTTCTGCAGATGCAGACCTCTAAATGAAAGTGAAATTTCAAATGGGCATGCATCTGTCGTCAACTTTGAATCGTCTACTGACAATGAGCTTCAAGTAATTTGCTCTGATTCTTCTAAAAAGCAATTTAGATTTGACTGTGTCTTTCGACCTCATGATAACCAAGGTACCTGAGCATTTAGTTTTGTTTTTGTATGTTATGTTGCAGTAAAGAAATTTCTCTCATTCTGATAAACGCTTTATTTTGGATTTATTATTCATCATGCAGAGGCTGTTTTTGCACAAACAAAACCTATTGTTACATCAGTGTTGGATGGATTTAACGTTTGCATTTTTGCCTACGGTCAAACTGGAACTGGTAAGACATTTACTATGGAAGGAACACCGGAACATAGGGGAGTTAACTTCAGGACATTGGACGAATTATTTCGTATATCTGAAGACAGACGTGGCGTAATGAAGTATGAATTGGTTGTTAGTATGCTGGAAGTTTATAATGAGAAGATAAGGGACCTCTTGGCGGAAAATTCTGATCAACCTACCAAGAAGTGAGCAATCATTCTAACATTTCACGTCTAGTGATCACTATAATTTTTAGGTGTTTTGAGCATATTGACGTTTAATCAGATTATAAGCGTTTTCCATTGACTTGAATAACAAGAAAATAGGTGCAACCATTATTTTTAATTATCTTTGAGTCCTAGATATTTAGCAGAGGAGAACTTGTTCTCAGCTTTACTTGATTAAATGAAGGTTGGAGGTTAAGCAAGCAGCAGATGGAACCCAAGAAGTTCCAGGACTTGTTGAAGCTCGTGTTCATGCAATAGAGGACGTGTGGGAAATGCTCAAGTCTGGAAGCATGACCAGATCTGTTGGGTCCACGAATGCTAATGAGCTTAGCAGCCGTTCTCATTGGTATGTCTTGAATATACTTAGTACTTTATTTTCAAAATTTTCTGAGAACCCAAAATATTATACTGTAGTTAAATAAATAGCGAGCTCTTCCATTAATGTCACAGATTTAAAGTTAGCACCGTAGGCGTTATTTCTACCAATGACTGATTTGAAATTTTGTGTTGTTGTACGTAGTTGATGATCAATAATTGGTTCCATTGCAGTTTGTTACGAGTAACAGTTATGGGGGAGAACCTTATCAATGGCCAGAGAACAAGAAGTCACCTTTGGCTAGTAGACTTAGCAGGGAGCGAACGTGTGGGAAAAACTGAAGCTGAAGGTGATAGATTGAAGGAATCTCAATTTATAAATAAGTCTCTATCAGCAGTTGGTGATGTTATTTCTGCACTTGCATCCAAATCAGCCCACATCCCTTACAGGCAATTGTCATTTCCTCTCATTCACCTGAAAAATAGAAAAGTTATCATTTCATCTCCTGATGAATGCTTTGTTATGTTATTGATATTTGTATTCTTTTGTTTGATACAGGAACTCAAAACTCACCCATGTACTGCAGAGCTCGCTAGGTGAGGTTTCAATTCAGCGTTGTTGCTCCTTTGGGAACAGCTTCTTTATGGCTGGGGATTACATCTGAATCCCATGCTTTATATAGCAGATACATTTTCTTGGATCAAAAGCGAAGTATTCAATGGATGTTGGATTCTTTGCATGTGCAATCTTTCTTATTTGTGATATTGATCTGCGATTGAAATGCAGGAGGAGATTGCAAAACTCTGATGTTTGTCCAGATAAGTCCAAGTGCCGCAGACCTAGGAGAGACACTTTGTTCATTGAATTTTGCCACCCGTGTCAGAGGAATTGAAAGTGGCCCAGCTCGCAAGCAAGTAGACCTAACTGAGCTGTTTAAGTACAAGCAGATGGTATGATGAAGCATAATTATATTTTACACAGGGAATGAAGCATGATTTTTGGCATCTAAAATTTGAAATTACATGAACAGGCAGAAAAGCTTAAGCACGATGAGAAGGAAACAAAGAAATTACAGGATAGCCTGCATGCCTTACAACTAAGGCTTGCTGCCAGAGAACATATGTGCAGGAATCTTCAGGAAAAGGTAAATCTCGACTTGATGCGGCGGTGGCATCGTATAATTTTCCCTTTTAGTCTTGTATCGGTTCTTCCTATCACCACTGTTTATTTAGGACATTGAAATTTTGCAGTCAACTCTAGTCGTATTTTGACAGGTTCGGGACCTTGAGAACCAGATAACAGAGGAGAGAAAAGCCAGATTGAAGCAAGAAAGTAGAGCGATTGCAATTTCAGGTCAACCGTCAAAACTCGCATCGCTGAAGGAAGCACCAACTCGGAAACCTCTGGCAGATAAAAAGCCGCCATTGAATCCTTCGAAGTTGAGGATACCATTGAGGAGGATTACGACAAACATCATGCCCCAACCATCTCCTATGCCCTCAAAGAAAAATGGGCATATCACTTACAATAATGGAAGGGAAAACGCTGCCAGAAAGAGCCTGATGTTGAGAAACGCAGAAGAACTTGTAAAACCAAGAAGGGCGTCCATCGCTGTGAGACCACAGGCGGCTGCGGCACCATCAACAAGTCAAGTTTTTAAGCCCAGGAGGCGGGTCTCAATCGCCACATTCCGCCCTGACACTTCTCACCTGACAACTCCACTTCGTAACTCTGCCTCTGGATTCACCAGTGGCCAGCAATCATCCATAAGAAGCCAAAGGAAAGCTCGGTATTCAAGGTTGTTTGCCCCATTACCAGAGATGAGAGCGTCGGTTGAGACAACTCCAAGTATCATGAGGAGCAGTAGTAAGTTCATGGGCAGTCCCATAGGGGCGGTTAGGAATCCGGCTGTGGTTGCACTGCAACGAAAATCTTTTGTGTGGAGTCCTCTGAAGCTGAGAGGCTTGAAAAATTGCAGAAAGTCGTCACTGTTGCCATCTCGGCCTTCCTCCGAAATGCAATGAGATTGAGAGAGTTTGGTTTGTTTGTTTGTCAAATATAGCAGATACTTGTCCCTTATTGCTGCCATCTCGGCCTATTACCTCTTCTTAAAACAGAGGCAAATAGTGTGTTTCTGAAACAAACACATTTAAATTCTTGGACGTGAATAGAATCGATTTCTTTTGTAACATTGTGATTACTTGCTTTGAATGGATATGACCTACAAATTGAATTGATTATATATAACCTTATCTTGTTAAAATCGCATCAAGGCAACAAAGCCAAGCGACCAAATGATAGTTTCGGAACGAATTTCGTTGAACTAACTTTTTTGAAGAAATGAATTCGTGTTTTAAGTTTCAGGCTATAAAGAATTCATGTTATGCAATAATTTTATTTTTGGGATCAACATAAGTTAATAGTTATTTGAACTTCGTTGGCCAAAAAAAATAGTTCTTTGAACTTCTATTTTAGTTGTTGCTGGATAAAACAGCCTTTTAGTTGCCAATTTTTTTCGTTGGACTAAATAAACGACGGTATGTTTTGAGCAGCTAAATAAAAAAGATTCATCTTTATGAATCAATTATTAATTAACTTTTGGCAAAAATAAATATCATTCCGTTAAGCTTTATATAATTCATATATAATTGAATTTTAAAGTTGAAACATTGACACCGACAGCTACTAAATCACCCTCTTATCATTTAAACCATGGTTAAGTTATGGGGTTAGATGATGTGTAATTTTAAGTATTGTGACATGTATGTATTTTTTAACGGAGATCCTACCTTTTTATGATTTTTAGTACAATCTAATAAGTATGTATGTTGTTTACGTAAATTTATTTTTGCAAAAATAAATTTAAAATGTAAGATAATTTTTAAAAAAATTAATTAAAAAATTACAGTGGAAGTATTTTTTTGCCAGAAGGTAATTTGAAGTTAAAACTTTATCCACAGGAGGTCCAACCATAAATCAGTCATTTGAGGGCTTAAACACAGCTAGATAATTGGTCGAAAAGACGTTGAAAACTTGAAATTGAAAGTGCGATTAATTATTTTATTAATAATATAGCCGTTACACTTGTTTCGCGATTATGGACTCGACCGTTGGAACCCACAGAAGCACGTTTTGACTTTCCACTTGGGTGCCAAACTGAAAGAAAAAGGTTTTGGGTCGGTGTCCGTCTGTCAGAGTTAGAGAGTGGAGGAGAGGGAGAAAAGAGGACAAAATTTCATTCCCAATTTTGGTCCGGGTACTTTGTTGGAGAGAAAAGGGTTTGGGGTCGGAGTCGAAGTCGAAGAAGTCTGTGATTGAAACTTTAAAATCGACCCTTGTGTTTCCTTAGGATAGCGCAGAGATGGTTGCGAGAACCCCACCAAAGTCCAAGAAAATGTCAGCCGCACTAAATCCTCTCCTCGTCAGAGAGACATTAAACAAGGTAATCTAAACATTCCCTCATGAAATTCAACATTCCGATTGCAGATCAAACCTGAAATTAATTTCATGTTTGTGGATGTTTGAAGATGGACCAGTGCATGGCTCGGCTTCAGGAACTTCAGTACACGGCGACCGGTGGGACGAAGGTGGTATCAGGGGTGAATCTAAGCCCTCGCAGTACCAGAGGCTATCTAAGAACCAGTCTTAGGTGCAAGCAAGAGTCACTCAGGTTTGGCTTAGATTGTTATGATGATGACCTAAGTTTAAAATCTTTAATCCAAGTCACTAGTTAAAATTGTGAACTGTGCTGTCGCAATTTTGAAGGATCATAAATGGCGCCCGTTCCAGATCTCCAAAAGGGAAGTTTCCGGCAAATACAGCAGGTATCTCTCTACCCCATCTGAAGCACTTTTCTTAGCTGAAAACCAAATTCTTTCATTTTATCCTCAATTTTCTTGATCGAAGGACCATTCATAAATATAGGTGAATGGAAGCGAATGTCATTGCCAGCAATGCTTGTGAGTGAAACTCTTGGGGAAATTCTACAGGCGAGTCAATTTGCCAGAGATATTGTTTCAGCAGTCGCTAGGAAAACTGATACAGAGGACCCGAAAACTCCGGGACCGCCACAACGGACAAACCAGAAATTACAACACCCAGAAAACACCCAACTCAAGGTTAGAAGGAAGAAAGAGAAGCAAACCAAGCTAGAATCGGCTCGATCAGAATCATCGTCCCCTTTACTTGGGAGGGCTCGTTCAAGGATCAATTTTAAGGTTTCTCCCCAGAAAGTAAGAGAATTTGGTAAAGAAAATAACAGGTATATGGCAAACAGGGTGTCGCCGAGGAACAGGCCTTGGACAAAGAAGACTGTACTATTCCCCAACCCTTTGTTCCTGACTACGCCTTCTTCACAGCAACACAAGTTTTGCAAGACAAGATCTCCTGTAATATCGAGAAACAGAGGAACACCACACAAGTTCTTGATTAAGTCCCCACCCTGTACTTCTAAATCCCAATCCAAGAACAAAAGCCCACCGTCTAAATTCCAAGTCAAGGTTGAAGGTCCACCATCCAGGGTCCATGCCCAGAACAAAAGCCCTCCATCGAAATTCCAAGTGAAGAATAAAAACCCACGAGTTTTGTCTATGCCCTCACCCACCAGACCCCCGAGTCTCATGAAAAAGACTTCACCCAAGAGATCAACTGTATCCAAATTGCGTCGATCTTTCTCTCCATCTAGGCTGGCGACCAGATTAGCTTCACTTTCTCCACTCAAGACCAAGAGAAGTGCAAGCGTACGGAAGAGTGATGGGCTATTGAGTGGACTGAAACAACGTCCACCTTCAACGGTGCAATTCCCTGCTCGAAGAATTTGATGACATGTTCACCCGCCCTGGTTTTATTTGTACCCAAGTAAGAGTTCTTCATGTCCATAGCTTACATATTCTTTCCTTTTATATATGTTCGGTAATTGGTGTGTATCCTTTTCTTCTCTTTATGTAATAATTTTTTCTTCTCTTCTACTTATCCCCCTGAAATAATTAATTGACTAATGCGAAGTGTTAATAATTTTTTCCTTTATGGAGTATTGACACCCCTGTATATATCACAAATCAGAAGTGTTAATTATCATTGAAAATTTGAAAAATTAAATAAGAAAAGCAAAGCGTAGTAACAACTCGAATCTGAAGCCACACAATTCTGATTATTTTTCAATTCATAATACAATCGGGGCACACATATTTAAGACGTGCAACTATTTCTCAACCCAAAAGGAAAAAGAAAAGATTTTCAAGCAACACCCGGATATTAATGCTCTACAGAGCACAACACATGGAAGAACATAGCATTGGGGCTTGGCTGGATGACACAACATTGAGCAATTCAATGTGACGACCGGCAAAACGATCGAATCGGGTATTTTAAAAAAAAAAATGTTAACACCCTGCAGCGAAACTTGCGTTCGCAATGCCCAGCGGAAGGGTGACCAATCCTGACAGTCTTCATGTGCTGGGTGATGCAAATCTTGTCCGTTCTCTCTGCCGATTTAAGGCTCGATCCTTCGGTGATGATGTTTTCCCCCCTATACCAGCCTGACGCATCATTTCTGCAAAGTAAAAATATGTGCGTGTATAGTTCATATATAGTCGAAACTCAAACTTGGGAGAAAATTATTGAAAGTAAAGATAACAAGTTCTAACCGCGCTTTCTCTCAAGCTCCTGGTCAAGTTCTTCTTTCCACTTCCTCTGTCTCTCAGAAAAGCTTAAACTGCAAGCAGAACAGCTAACGTTCAGATCACTCCAAACATCTGACAACAATTAATGCTGATACAAGCAAAACAAAGAATTAGAGGATAAACAACCTTGGGCTGGGAGGCTCCTGCTGGGAATCAACTAGCAGCCCTTTCCATTCATCGACGGGCGGTGATGATATGTTCTGTGAATTATGATCAGGTGTATTCCCAACATTTGGGGAGCACCTGCCAGTACTTCCAGGACTTTCGGTATGGTCGACTGCTTTTGATGGGGTGCCCATTGGTACCCGATTCGGGGACCTGCTTTTAGGAGGTAATTTCAAGAACTTTGGAATGGTTTCGTCATTTGTGTTTTGAACCGCATTGGGAGAACAAGATGTATTTAAACTGTTGTAGAACTCTTCATATAAAGGTGTCTGCAGTTTTTTCAGTCCTAGAGCCTGCCATAAGGCATCGATTTATGACAATTTAGTGGGAAACAAAGATAAATGAAAAACATGATCGCAGATGGACTAATACCTTCTCATCCAAAAAAGCTTGTATTTTTGACTCCGTGAGCTCATCATCCTCCTCAGACACCGATGGCTCGCCTGAAAAGGAAAAGTCTTTGTGCTCCTCATGGGACGCCTCCAGGGGGTCAGAAGGCTTGTACATTTCATCAGTGGTAATACTAACTCTGCTAGGGTCCATTTCTGGACTCACATCAAATTTGCATCTCCAATCATCAGAGGGATCAGACACCGGGTTGAAACTCTGCATAATAAAGAAATAATTCCCATAAAGTCTTTATTTTCTTAAGGATACAATAATGCATAAGAACCAAAGTGCAATCACCATAATATTTTCTGACATCGAGGATCTAAATTTAACAGCCCCCTCACAGAACTCATCTTTGTCATCAATCTCACACATGTCATCATCATTGCCCATTCCCCAATACTCTTTATTTTCTTCGTCGGGATGTACAGTTAAGCTGCAAAGATTGCAGGAATTACGAAAATTTAGTCAAAACTCAGGACCGCAGATTTAGATATAGTTGGCATCACGAAAAAAAACTGCCAAAGGTAAGATCTCAATACTTACGGAGTGTCGACGTTTGAGGCACAAGATGCTGAAGAAGCTTCAAATTTTCCCTGCTGAAAACAAGTTATTCTCTCTCAAAGGTGATTTATCATACACAAACACAACCACATCTTAAATATCGCTTTGACTATACAAACCATCACTGTATGTGACCCAGGAATCGAACCCAAGTGTTCACCAGTAACAAAGGGATGCTGCATCAATAAGAAAACTTCATATTAGGCAAAACGCAATAATCAATGGCAGAACACTGTCATACAAATTCGATATACTAGAATGGCCACTCAAGCTGCTGTAGCACTTGATGATTGCGAGTAGAGAAATGACATTAGGAAAGGATCACCTGCAGTAGTTCTGTTGCTGATGGCCTTAAGACTGGTTCCCTGCATAAAGAAAGTGGATAACATTTGTAATCTAAACACAACTATAGTTCCATTTACTCTATCAAAACTAGTATTTGAAATCCTTCCTTGACAACTGGGTATAAATTATGGAGCCCAAAAAATAAGAACTCCATAATGTGTAGTTTCACATACCCTATTTCCTGAATGTAATTTAAGAGATAAGAGTTTGATGATTCAGGCTCAAGAAGTCTAAAGCCCTTGTAATTCTGAACTGCAACTAAGCTAACAAGATAAAGTTTAAAACGACATACTTCTGCAAACATTTTAATAGAAAATCTTTTGCGCCAACAGAGAGATGATCCGGAATGGGTGGATGAGACTTCGTTGTCCCTATATGGAAGAGAGCAGCAACCTAAAGGTCCGATCTTTTATTAGATGTTCATAGATCACCTCAAAACAAAATAGAAGTTATATTTTAAGTTACCTCTTGGTACTGCTGGCTCCAGGGAGGCTTTCCGGTGGCCATTTCAATCACAGTACAGCCAACGCTCCATATATCAGCAGAGCTGAAAAACGTAATCATATTAATCCATTTCTTGAGAATTTCAAAGGATGCAGAATTATTCAAGGAATTTGTACAACTACAAATATTCTAAAAAATGGAAATAGGCAAGGCCCGAATAAAGCTTCCAAAGGTAGAAACTCTAACCAAAAATTTGCTGATAATAAATAATTGCCACCACTTTTAGACAAGTTACTGTATTTAAAATGACAGCTCTGCTTCATATTGCATGTTACCAGAAAATTGCAATTACATTTGACTTCCTGAAAATTCCAGCAGTTATTATTTTCTATGCCTTAAACAAAGAATCCTATTCCCTATCAAGAAAGGTCATTTTAAAATTAATGGGTTAATCCCTGTTTAAAAGAGTGACATAGATATTTAACTCCATAATTCATTTCAATATCAATAGTTGTTTATTTGAAGATAATATAAGGGCACTAAAGTTTTAGTTGAGAGGGGGAGAAGCAAGGGAGATTAAGAAGAGAGCGAGAAACTCATTTACAAGGGCATAGCAAATAGAGCAGATTGTCATAAAATATGTTAGGGAGACTAATTTCCTTACAAGCTATGCCCAGTCTGGAGAATAACTTCAGGAGCCATCCAATATGGAGTACCCTTCATAGACTTGGCACCGGAAATGGTAGCCTGGAGCAATGCAAATCTTAGACCAATATACAAGGGGAAGAGCCTTCATAGTATACAGACAGAACATATAATAGTAGAGTGACATATAAGATTGACCATACCAGCTCAACGACCTGTTTGGATGCCCCAAAATCTGCAAGTTTTATGCACCCTTTATTATCAACAAGGATATTTGCCCCCTGAAAAAATTTATACATCAATATCAATCCCTTAAAAAGAATAAGTCCAAAATGCATATAAATGACATTGAAGAAAAGTCACTTTAATGTCTCTGTGCATGATTCCGTTTTTGTGCAAGTACTCAAGTCCCAGCAGCAACTGCTTCATGAAAGTTCTAATAACCTGCGGCATGAAATAATGGTTATATAACTTTTGATAGAATTACAAAGTACATACATTAAATAGCAAAACTTACAGCCTCAGGGAAAGCTCCAAACTTCCCCAAAAGTGATGATATGGATCCACCTGGTACAAACTCCAGAAGAATATTTAAGGAGTCCTCCTCCCTAACTGTACCCAAATATCTCTATAGGCGAAAAATAACATATATTCTTCAGAGAGCTTCTTTAAACTAATTGGCTTTGTCAATGTTATTCAGTACTTGAACATCATACTCACAACAATATTGGGATGAGAAAGATCTTTAAGAAGCTTAACTTCTTCCTCAAGCTCCTTTATGTGAGCCTGTTAATTGTATCAAAATCGTACCCACAATACCAAATGCACGTCAAATAACATCATAATATCATTCAATGAAGACGAATCATGCAAAGGATGAATTTGAAGAAAAACCAATGTCTTTTGCATCCAGCATTTGGATAGTAAGATACAAAGGCATCTTCAAAAGGAAGATGCCGCAAATGAGACAAGTTTTGTCATGCTGAAAATTTTTTACATGCCTTGAATTTCAGTAATGTTTTTGTTAAAATTAAAGCCTTATATTAGGAAAACTTTATTATATGCATGACATAGAGGCAAAGTCCAAAAATTATAATTTTTTCTATTTCTCCCTCTAATTATTGAAGCCATTTATTAAATACTGACGATCAATTCACTGGCATTTAATCTCCTAAATTAATGCAATAATAAGTCCCTGCGCAGAGACATAAGTACCTAAATTGATCAGACAAAGAAGCGTGAACGATACCATAGTCACTGGGATAAGTTCAATGTAGAACATTGCCAAATTACTAAGCAATGAAACTGGAAAAATAAATTTGAACCTGTGCCTTCTCCTTCGAAGCACCACTAGCCGCGATCAGAACCTATAAAATCAGACCAAAAAACCAAGATAAATGCCAACTTTTGTAGTACAATATAAATACACTATTGGTCAAAGTAAACACAACGTCATTTAGGAGCAACAACATCATTTGAGAGGATATTTTCATCTTCTCAGTTTCTTTCCTAATTTTAATGTTCCTTTAGCTGATCCCCTCTATTTTATAAGACTGTTTAGAAGATCATGGCTCCCGTTATGGTCTTAGACTTGTAACTTAAGAGAACGAGATAGAAAGAGCTAAACTCCAATTATAACATCAAAACGTAACCCAAATCTAAAGAAACCAGGACAAAAGAAAATTGATTGCATTCCAAGATCGGCAGGAAAATAACTGGACGGCAAAATTCGCACAGCCAAAATTAATATCCAATCGAAAGGGGCGTGAAGAGTAGAACTTACCTGTTTTACTGCTATAAGCTCTCCAGAATCAAGATTCATGCCCATGTAAACTCGGCCAAAGGCACCGCATCCGATCAACTCACCCTTGCGCCATCGGATCATTGGTGAAGATTCCATGGTGATGGGTGGCAGTGGCGGAGACGCCGGAGAAGGTTTAGTGAAGACTCTGGACTTGCGGATGCAAGAATTGATCTTATCGACTAGGGTTCCTCCAAATGAGGCTTCTTCGTTCTCCGGCGCGGCACGAAACACCAGTGATCGGCGAACTGATCCGAAAATGTCTTGCATTTGCATTGGTGTGTGTGTGTTGTCTTGAGTGAGTAGCGAGGAACCATATATTGCGTCGGCCAAAAACAGAGAGGGAAAGGGGTCGGGATGTTACTTTTCAAAAATCGGGGCATACTAGTACAATTACGTGAACTTCAGGGCTCACAATTAATTCATTTTTTCTCTATGACTCGCGCTGTAGTCGCACACTGTAATACTTTGTTCAAGTTTGTTTAAACTCATCACTCTCAGCGTGTAACAATAAAAATATATTTCCTCCAATTTTAAATACAACATCTCATTTGCTTATGAACCACACTCAAGACACACACACACACACACATATATATATAATTATGTTGATTCATTTCATGCCCGATACTGTAATGACTAATCAACATATTACTATGAATAAAATTAATTTTCTGTTTATGGTTATATTGCTATAGCTGAAACTGCAAGAATCCCATTAAAATGGGTGGAGAAAATGAAAATGTAAAAAATATTACATAACTCTTAAGAAGCCACCATTATGGGTAGTGTTTCTCTTATATATATATATATATATATATTATTACTGTAAAGGCAATGAAATCAACATCTTCAATTTATCACCGGACTTCTTGGAAGGAAGAAAATCATTTGACCAATGAAGCTTTGTGTGTGTTTGGAGCCTATTAGGAGAAAGGTGTTTACACATTTTTAAAATAATTTTACAGATTTTGAGATGTTTTAGGGATATTAAAATGCCTTTTACGGATTTTAAAATATTTTTTATGAATTTAGAGATGTTTTTTATCTTAACTTGCGTATATGATTAGAAAAAGTTTTTCATACATACACTTTTTCTTTCTAAGAAAGAAAAAGAAGCGGAAATGGCCCCAGTCCCAAAGCTTCATCATACGCGTTGAACGGATGGCTGCTGAAACATAAAACAAAAAACTTGTGCAAACCAAATTGTCGAAAGTATTAAAAATAAGAATAGATGGAGAAGTGGAAGAGGAAATTGAATATATCATTACAAACTATCTGGGTACAACAATTATCTTCCCTCTTTGAGGAAGATGAACTAACCCTATTTTGAGAACTCTTGAAGTGGGAGATCTTTGTTATCCTCTCCTTCTCTATACATTGGTGGGGATTCTTCATCCTCTCACTATTTGGTGATGATTATACAATCACACACCCAAATCATTACATTATGACCATTTATATAAACTTTTGGGTCATTAACTAACTAAGTGATTAATACTAACCACTTTAACTAGCTCATATTTCTAACACAAATTTAGAGGGTAACATAAATCAAATTTCATGGTAAGAAGCAAAACAAAGATTTAAATTCTTTTTCATTAGTCACTTACTATTAGTGCGACAGTTTTGGGCTAATCAACTTGATAATCACTTGTATTCGATCAGTTTCGTGTTTTTTCTGGTTTTAAGTTTGTTATAGTAAACAGAATTTCAAACTTTCTTATCAGAACAAATAGCCCTGTTCAGTTTCTCTTGATGCACTTTCTACTTCAAAACCCTTATTAGTATGTCTGTTCATTTCCAAACTTTTCTGTGTCATTCTCTCCTTATGTATGCATTACCATGAATGGATTTAAGCAATTTGATTGCACATACATCGCACTGATAAACTATAATTTAATATCAATGCACTTTTATATGAGTAATACAAATGCAGCACATGAGAATGTGATAGACAAAAATCAGATTCTGTCAAGGACCACGGGCCGAGTGTTTTTCCAAAGCCATTGACGAGCAGAGCCATCCAGCAATGGGGACACCTGTAGTGACGGGAGATAAATTCAGTTACAACAATTCACCCAAAAAAATAAAGTAAATACAGTTACAACATGATCCCGTGTTTAATTTTGCTACCCCACTGATGTATTACTAAGGTGGTCAAAAAGTAATATAGCATGTAAGTATACAATATGGAGAAACTTCTCATTTTTTATTTTTTGAAGGGAAGACTGAGGACATGGAGGCTACAAGGCTTGTTTCAATCTTACCGAGTGTCCCCGAACGAACAAATGAAGCCTGTTAAATGTGATTAAAAGAGTGAGCTAAAATACCTTTTCCCAGACCTGCGAGTGGCAGCCGTTAAGCCAAATCAGCCTCTGCAGCTGATTGCAGAGATAGGTCAACCAACTTAATCTGCAAGATGTTACCGTGTTAGTCAAAAGTGTGCGGAACAACAAGTCGGACATTTTGATAAACGGGAGAGGACAGAAACTGAAAGTTAATCAGAAAGAAACACTTCAGGAAGCACCAAAAAGAGCAGAACAAAATAGACAAATAGCTTTACCTGAATAGGCACGAATGTGAGCTTCTCAAAGTAACATGCCTGGCGCTAAAAATATTAAAGAAGATGAAAGTTTTGCATCAAGCAACAACTAAGTTCATTCACGGCAAGGCTCTTATGACAATCGTGCATGGTCTAAAATCCCAGCTTGTACCTACCCTCTAATTACCATTTAAAAAATCTTGAAAAACACCAATCATACTTTCACAGGTTTCAATGACTTTCACTCTTGCATCTGATACCTACTTAATTATTCCCATACTCCAACCTTTTGGTAATTGATGACTGATTAAGTAGAGTGAAACAATATGCATAAACAATG
>JANTPZ010150349.1:0-23857 GCA_025593235.1 Vachellia pachyceras
AAGAATAAGCGCAAACAAAAGTTGAAGCAATCCCCACATAAAAGGAAGAGAAAAGATACAAATGAATCTAGTGATCCAAGCGAAGCATCAATTCAGTATCCTTTAGATTTTTATCTTTCGCTGAAAAATTACATTGTTTGTAAATTTATGTTAGCTTTCTATTATCCACAGACGGTTTCTAATCAAATCTTTATCTTAGCCAATCAATCCACTATCTACATTGATGAACCTCTGGTCCATTAGCTATGCCCCCTTTTCTTCCCTGAAGTTGCATCCATATAGTTTTTCAGAAATCTTGGTTCCATCTGCCTCCTCATAAAGCCAATATTTTTCCAAGAATCTTAGAATGAGATAATTCATTATTTCGCTTTTGAAGTTGCAGTGATCTATCTTGTTCCCTAGCTAATATCTTTCTATTGGCCCAAAAACAGGAAAAAGATAATCATTTTCTGATTATACTGTCATGCTTAAGCTTTAGTATAAAACCATTATGCTTCAACTTATCATATGTTGGGTTCAGCTTATTTTAAGCACTTTCACACTTTGCAAGACAAAACCGTTATCACATGTTTACCCTGTACATTGCAAAATCAATTAAGATGCCGTCCTGCCTAATGATGATTTAGTGGTTTATATTGACAAGAACTCATCGTGATCTTCATTTCAAGATGATTAAGTTGCAGGTCAATGTCTCTATGCCTATTGTATGCATATTTTGCTGCTCAGTCTTCCTGTTGCTGTAGTTTCATTGCACTTCATTTACATCCATTGGGATCCTTAATCTTGAATTTTGTAAGGGCAAGTTTTTGCAATGCAGTTACAGATTTGCAGATCATTGGCTTGCTAAGAATGCCTAGCAAGAGACGTCCTGATTGTGTACAGAGAGTGGCCTTTGGATTTTGAGTTCTTGACTACATGAGTGACTAATGTTTGCTCAAAACTAATCTTTGTTCTGAGAAAATCGGTAAAAAGTTGTTTAAAAATTGTATTAGCCAGAAAAACATGATACAACGGTATTATGCAGGATTTTATATGCAGTCATGATACTCAAATCCAGATACTTGTCAATAAAATTTTTAAACAAAGAATTTTCAACAATTTTCTCTATTCTTTTTTACTTTACAATCATAATTTATTGAATTAAGGAGTTATACGGGGTTAATGTTGGGTAAGGTTCTCTGCTACACCTAATCAAATGAGCTTTATATTAGAGAGAACAACCCATGGCACCAAAGATTTCTGTAGTTTATGCTTCATTAGTCTCGTGTATTCGATCCATCATTTTGCAGTTCTATGGATGAGTTAAATTGAGTGGTAACTATAATTATTGACAAATAACTTGTTGAAATAAAAAAAAAATAGCTGATGAAAAGTAGAATAATTAGTAATTTCAAAGGCAGAATGATTAGTGTTAGCTAAATGAACGATCATTCAGAGAAGCAAAAATGATGAAATGACCAAGAACTGAAGACTTCGTTTTTTATTTAAATTCTGAAAGTGACATTAGTAGTTGTGTGTCTACGTGATTTCCAAGTCAATATGATTATGCTTTGAGTCACAAGGTAGTGGCAATGACATGATTGAAAATGTTTGGATTAGTTTGCTTATCAAATCAAGGATGATAACTCATTTTGTCTATGAGAGATTGTAATTTAAAGAAAGTGAAGCAAACAACAAAATTACCTTTTTTTTAAAATATATATATATATATTCAATGTCTATGATACATTTCAACACTTAAAAAAACAGTGATGGGTTCAAAATTTAATTTTTTTCCTGCTTCTGGATAAATAATAGTCATTCCTAATTTAGTTCAATACATTATATATACTTAATCGATTTAATACACATCAAATTGATGGGATAATTCAGCCCTCAAATTTGCTCCAACTGCTGATAAGGTCACTGGAGTTCAATTTTGATTAATCAAATTCTTAAGAATTCATAGTCATATGTAATTAGACCGTATGTTTTAAAAACAGTATAATCCTAAACACATGTGGTTTAACAATATACTCAATAACAACAACTTCTCAAGCGATCACAAAAAAGAATTATTGACTTGGCCTAATTAAATAAAAGCATTACATTGAATCCGAGTCAAATAATTTATTGAGGAAATTAATAAAGTTAAATAAACTGATATTTTTATCTATTTTTAAATTATTTTATCTAATTTATAAATGATATATAATCTATTAATACATAAAATATATAAATATATTATAATTAAGTACTTTTATTTAACATCCTTTCCATATAATTATCCTAATTTATCCTAACTGAAGTTTGTTATCCCCACTTATCATCATCTCCGTATCAAAAGTACTGTGATTTATTATTAACCAAAAAAAAAAAATTTGAAGCTTTCCAGTAAAAAGAAAGAGGTGATCCTCTCTCTCTCTCTCTCTCTCTCTCTCTCTCTATTTTACGAGACGCGAAGAGTTTGGTTGCACAGAATGAAGAAGGGCTTGGCGACTCGGCGTGTGTCGATGATTTTGGATGCAGCACGTGTAGCCGCCGACTGAGAGTTGACGGAGAAGAGGGGATCGTTACGGCGGTGACAGCGCTTCCGGAGGTGGTGAGAGTAAAGTTCGGTGGCTTGGGCCAATATTTGGGCGTGAACGAATCGGGAAAGCCAGTGTGAGAGAATTCGGTGAAGTAACGTCGCTGCCGGTTGAGACTTGACGGAGAAGAGGGGAAAATTCTTGCCTTCAAGGTTCGGATTCCTTATACCTAAATCTCTCTCTTTTATTTTCATTCGAACTTTCAACGATGCCGTTATAGGTTTCATCGGCTGTTACATTTCTGTGGATTAAAGAGTTTTAGTTTGAGTTAGAGTGGTCAATTGGTTGTTGTTCGGCTATGCGAATCTGTTATGCTGATTGCAAATGATTTTATCAATCTATGAAAATTCTGAGAATATTTAAGTTCTCTTTAGCAAACCCATGCAGATATTTAAGCGTTCAATGAATATATTAATTTCCAACCTTTTCATGGGAGGCGGATTGTTCTTTCTGAACACGGCCCGGCATATTTCTGGCTTTCAAGAGCTTATCTGCTCCTGCTTTTGATTAGGTATTTTGTGCTGTACTTCGAATTGATTTTGTGCCCGGCATATTTGTCCCATCAAATGTTGATTTTACGAATTGAAAGACTTGCAACACCGAGGCCCAGGTGCAAATATGAAAGTTTAACTGAGATATTCAACTATTACTTTGTAGTGGTGATGTTTCCCATAATTACAGCACCACCTGGACTGCAGATATTAATCATGCAACTGGTCAATCGCATGAGTGATTTTTTTGTTCAAATTCTTCGTAGAAGTTGATGATGATGATTCATGCAGTGATATCCTTAGTCATTTTTTATATTAATTAGCCAAAGCGGGTGATTAAGATGAAACGTAGTCTGTGTGAAATTTTTCAGCCTATTTTGATGCAGTGTTTTTTTTGTTAAACTAACTAGCTTTTTGTTAAACTAACTTAATAGCTTATGTGTTCTTTTCGTCCTGTTTTCTCTTAATTTGTAGCAACTGTTGGTGAGAAATGCAAGATCCAAGGATTCCTGTTCCAGAAGAAATTCTGAACCCTAAATCTCGCAAGAAGAAGAGCTCAACCCAGAGAGCATCTTTATCTCAGTTACAAGGGAATAATGTGAAGGAAGAAGTGCAGGCACCTTTTCCACTAAAATCAGGACCCAAGGGTTCCAAGAGAAGCTTGATCACTGAAATGTCATCCCCTTTTCAGAAACCAGAGGGTTCTAACTCAGATTCACTGCCAGACTCCTCTTCGGCTGGAAATGATTACAGGGTACTGAGGCGAAAGTATCTGTTGCTGGAAGATGAGAGCTTTGCATTAGGGAGAGAGCTAAAAGATGTTGAAGATGAGGTGAATACTCTTGAAGACGAAAAGCTTGCTCTATTGGATCAGCTTGTTGTGTTGGAGGGCCTCATGCATCCTTCTGAGATGCAGTCTTAGTGTTTAAAAATGTTGCAGCTGTCTAGAACGTCTGTATATGCCTTCATCTTCCTATAGAACAACCCATTCGTTATGGTGAAAATGATTGTGTGACAATCTAGCTGTTCTATATATAGGCTCTTTAGAAATTGGTGGAACAAAAATTACGTTTGTGCAAATCAGATAACTCTTGTATTTGAAGGCTGAACCCCTGTCACTTCTCACTAGTGACGCAGATAAATCTCTCTCTGATTAATTACTGGCTTTGCCAACTATGGTGATCAGATAACCTGTCGATCAAAGTAGTATAAAATGGTATTTCTCCAATCTTGAACATAAAATTTTTTATCGTGTAATTTGCACTTAAAAAAGTGTTATGTTTAATATGAGAAGAGTATTTTGATCTTTATTTGTAATTTAAGGCGATTGTATCCATCTTAATTTTCTCCTAGGTGACTCATTTGTAAATTTCCTTGTCTGTTAACGTTCAAAAGTATGAAACTGTTAACATTGAGTGAATTTTAAAATTCGGGTGATAACGCGCCATCTTGAACTTTATGATATTCATTGCATTAAAAAAATATTTCAACAGCAAATTTGTATCTTTACCCAAACTCTAAACAAGTTTTGTGTTGTTTATTCTCAGAAAACTATTGCGTTTTTTTTGAATATATATAAATATATATTTGCCCAAAAGTAATATTGTAAATTTGTTTAATCATCAACAACCTCAGATGTGATCAAAACCATTGCGTTTACGAAAGACATAATCATTGAAATATTATGAGTTTGTTTGGAACAACAAAAATTAAACACGTGTTCAATATTGTTTTTTCACAGAATAAGATAATATCCTCCACATATTTATATCAGCTTGATAAAAAATTTTTTTTACCACATTCCTAAATGAATACTGTGACTATCATTGTCCGTCGACAACTGCACCATGTGTATCTGATATTAAAAAAACTATGTTAAAAATGCCTATTAAGTATTAACTATAAAAATATTGCTAAAATGCCTAGGTACATTACTTTTCTCTGTGTGGGCCCCACCAGATGCCCAAGCTGTAAATCACTATGACCGACGTCGACGTATATGTGTTTGGAAAGAGTTGAAATAAAGGAGTTTACATATTGTGAGAAGAATTTATAGAATTCAAAAAGAATTTATGAATTTTAAGATGATTTTTACGGATTTTAAGATGGTTTTATTTTGGTTTGCTTGCACCGTTGAGAAAAAGTTTTTCCCAAATATGTACTAATGCATTTTTGCACCATTTTTTTTAACCTAACGATAGTTTTTTTATACTGGATGCACATGATGGAGTAGGGGATGGGCATTTTTACCCATTAACCCTATTTATTACCAATTTGCCATTCTATTATATTATTTATATAAGTAATTCGATTAAGACCACAAACTTGTAAGTTATTCAATAAGACAATTCACTTTGATGTTGCTAGTGAGTCCAAATCTCACATGTTCAATAACACTATTATATCACTATCCAGATAACAAATAAAATATGTAATCATATTCTCCTAAAAGGATTTATCAAAATTTATCCATCAATGTTTTTTAATTTAGAGATTTGCATAGACTAAGCTCCATATAATTGATAAGATTATGTGGAATACAAAGTTGACTGTCAAAAATTCAAAATTGACCCGAGGAATGGATGGTGACCCAGAATCACTCACAAGAAGTTGCAGCATATTATGGTTTTGCAAATCATAAGATTTGAATTGTATTCATATTCAACACTTGTAGTAGTGAGGGGCTTCACTTCATCTTCTGTCACTAGTGTTTGCTGTTCCAATTATATAACTGTGGTATGATCAATATTTAAGCATGAATCTTGTGCTGCTTCTTATATGGGTCGCTACTCACAAGGATTCTAAGCTAATGCAAAATATTTACAAGCATTGTTACTACTACAATTATTATTGCTTATAAGCACATGCATTGCTAATTTGTTACCAGAACATCCCAAGGTTCGCTGGTGCAACCCGGACAACTAGAGGACTATTGACCTGTGATATTCTGTTCTTCCATGACAAGAAGCCAAATGAATAGCCCTTTGAAGGAGCAACTACTTTAAAATTCACAGTGAACTTGATTTTCTGCCCAATTCTTGTGAAGTTAAGTTGGTTTGGCGCAACAGTGACTTCGACTCCAGCAGGGAAAGACACTTCAGCTTTATATATACTTGCTGCCTCTCCAACATTAGTCACTGTTCGAGATACTGAAAAGTTGTCTTTGAGATTGGGCACTGTGATAGATGGATAGTTGAGGTCAGAGGCAGTTTTGAATCTTCTATGGCTATGACATGTACTGTTATCTCCGGTAACAAGCCGGAGTGACTTGTCGTCATACTTTAGTGAACAGAGGAACTCTATGTAATCTTCTGCCTTTATATCATAAATGAGGCCAGGATCAAGAACTCTTGCAGGGTTCACAAAACCTGATCCATAATCAAATGCATCAGCCTTTCTTCCTCCAGCATCTGCTCTGAGAGGTTTGCGTTGTTTATCCAGAGTTGTAGCTGCACATATCATAATTAAGATTAATTTCTTGACAGGAAGTAATGAAGCTTGTGCACTATAAGAATATGGGTGGTGATCCGTTTTTTTGGTTCTTTTGAATTGTTGTGCATTATATCTGAGAATTTATGGTGTTTGATGTCTAAGTAGTCAAGTAACAATTTGAGTGAGAAGGAACTCTGGCAACATTAATAAACTATATCGACCACAAGAAAAAGACAATACTATTCACTGCCATAACGTTATACCAGTTGTCATGAGGGCTGATTTGATAGCAGATGGCGACCACGAAGGATGAACAGTTTTGACTAAGGCTGCGATTCCAGTTACATGGGGACAAGACATAGAGGTTCCTGAGAGAATGTTATACATTATGTTTCGTTTAGCTGGTGACCATGCTGCAAGGATGTTCAATCCCGGAGCTGTGACATCAGGCTATTGCAGCAGCAGGGTCAAAACTCACAAATTTTCCAAGAATGAAGTAAATTAAGTGATACTTTTGCCAAAGAGCCAAAATAAATTTCTCTATTTATTTCACTTATCGTTAATGAGAATATTACCTTCAAAATTTCTGGAGTTAAAGAGTTGGGACCTTTAGAAGAAAACTTTGCCACAACGGGTGCAGGCTGAGCTCCAAATACCGTCTTTGCTCTAAAAATCCTTGACGTGGGATTACTGTTCAGTATAATGGAAAGCAAGATTAGAGAATGGCTGGGAGAGCTCAAAAGAAATGTCCATATTTTCGAATGTAGAACCAACCGTGTGCTATTCACATAAGACAGAATCGTTTCTCCAGTTTTCCTTGTTACGATGGCTGAAGGAATTATAAATGGGATGGCAACATTTAGATCTAATTCATCAATAAGTATCATCCCCACTCCTCCAGCCTGTTTCACTACCTTGCTCTTTGCTAGTTTTGACTCTGTTGAACTCTCTTCATGTCGACACACCAGAACATTCCCTTTTGCCTTGGACGCATTCAGGGAACTGTCTAAACAAAAACTACAGAAACAAAGAGAAAAGGGAAAAAGATGTTTAAGGCATTAATGTACATCAATTTTTCCATAAATCTCACTTTAGCGTTTCAACAACCTTGTGCTTCACCTGGATTGATAAGGGGTGAAATATCCTGCGAAGGCTTCAGATGCAGGAAGTATCCTTGTGCTGGCTTTCATTTCAAAGAGACTCAGACTCTCACCCTGTTTCAATTACACATTATTTGTCCAGGTCTGATTACAGTGCAAAAAATCTATCATGAGAAGTGATCAGAATTACCCTGACGTTAACTCCATTTCCTAATCTGATATCGGATATGAAGTCCCTGTCTGTTGAGCTAGCAGCAACAGTGGTCATCCATGGTGCAAGATTTGTAGCAGAACCAGGATTACCATTATTCCCAGCTGACGCCACCACAAGCACTCCATGACTAGCAGCATGGAATGACCCCACAGATATGGCATCACTGAAATAGTCTCCTTGGGGAGCTTCAGGACCAAGAGAGATAGACAGAATGTGAACCCCATCTTGGATGGCATCGTCAAAGGCAGCCAGTATGTCTGCGTCATAGCAACCTGAGTCCCAGCAAGTTTTGTACACAGCAATCCTAGCCTTTGGTGCCCCTCCCCTAGCTTTTCCAGCTCCCATTCCCTTGTAATTTATGTTTTCCACATGGCGCCCTGCGGCTATTGAGGCGGTATGGCTGCCATGGCCAGAGCTATCCCTGGGAGAATTGTAAGAAAATTTGTTCTCTAAACCTTCCTCTGCTTCAAATCCACTCGCATAGTATCTAGCTCCAATCACTTTCCTGTGCCATTAATTATTGAAGAATGAAAATAAAACAGCTACAAACCAAAGTCAAAAGTTAAACGATAAAGATGACGACCAATAAAAAACAAAACCTGTTGCAAGACGACGCGTTGAAAGATTCTCCTGTCTGACAATGGCCCTTCCATTTCGATGGCACAGGAGGCATGTCTGAGTCTTTAAAACTAGGGGATTCAGGCCAAATTCCTGTTTGAATAGTAATCATGATTCAAGTTAAACCAACTGTAATTCCCATTTATTAACACCAAACCATTAACAAAGGTTTGCCACACAAAGGAACACTTACAGCAAACTTCCCCCACACCGAAATCAATCTCACCCCCTCCCTCCTTTTCCTTTCCATTTTTTCCCCTATTTGATCGACTAAGAGAAGAAGCAAATCCGTATGAACCATTCTCATCTCTCACTTTTGATTCATTTAACCCTCCATATAAGAAGATTTGAGGACTACATTTATATAATAAATATGACGTAAGAAGGAAATATTTTCAAAGATCTAATAGCTCTAAGCTGGAAACAAATTTGATTGCGTTTTAAATAAACACCTGATAATAAGAAGTTAAAAAATGTATCTATGTTATCAATTTGATTAAGATAAGTAAGGATAAAAGTTGCCAAAAGGGAAAAGGGACAATACAAGTCTTCTAAGGTTGAGCTTTTTTTTCCCCAAAAAACTTTGCTCTTAATAAATGAAGCGTCGTAAAAATGATAGAGGACCTACGAAAACGCCTGTATGGAACTGTGACGGATTAGCGCACAAGGAGTTTGCTTCGTAAAAGTAATATAGAATCTTTTGATAACTGGTAACAGTGCTCACCCGTATCAATGATGCCAACTATTACGTTTGCTTGGTTTCTGGTGGAGTGCCCAAAAATCTTCGTGTTATTATCGTCTGGAAGTCCCATAAAATCCCAGGAATAAGTTGTGTGCAGAATTCTCTTAGAATTGGGGAAAACAGAGACTACTCCAGGCATATCTGTCAAAATTAAAGTAGATCACAGCATCGATTTATTTGTGAGCGCTAAGAGTGATTACATATTGAAAAGGTAAAAAAGAAAGAGAAATTACCAGAAATTTGGGAAGCTTGTTCATCAGTCAACTTGGCTGCGAAGCCTCTGAAGCCATGTCTGTAGCTATAAACATGGGAATCGTGTGCATCCTCAACGCTGCAAAACGTTACCAATAAGGGAAAAAAAAAGTAGAAAATCATGCATCTGAAATAATGGAGAAGGGTATGGAAACTTTTCAGAAAAGGGAAAAACGGCATAAACTCTGACCTCCCTCTGTGAACAGAAGTAAGCATTTGATGGTGTTGCTGCAGAATATCATCAGGGTCTTCACCAGTTTTGCTTCCCATGTAAACTACATAAACCTGCAATCCAATCCAACATTAAGTCACCCCCCAAACCAGAACGTAATAGTTAGAATTTGATTCTACCTTAGAAGAGAAGCAAAATCTAGTTTCTGCAGCAATAACCGCAAGAAACAGATAAGCGATGGCAGTACGGCTACTAGCATAACCAAACATATTGGAAGACGAACCAAACAAGTAGAACCAGTATGTATAGCAGAAGATGTAATAACAGCAGAAACTGGCTATCGATTTAAGCCTGTGTAGGAAAAAGGACGAAGCCACTTTTTTAATGCAAAAATCAATGAGGTCAGCAACGAGAACGGAAATAACAAAACGTAGAGTAGTGGATGGCAAAGTTTTATGTGTAAAACGGACGAGAGGGTATGTTGCTTTTGGATGAAGCCAAGTAACCGCAAAGCGTGCTAGGGTATAAGGTTAATTTGGGTATGTTTGGAATTCCCTTTCTAAGTTCAAAATGTATCTTTGGACCTAAAAATTTGTTAGTATGCAAAATCTGGTGTTTGTTAACTCATTCTTTTAGAAGACATTTTGAGTAAAAGAATTTCTTTTTAATAGAATAAACGAACTCTTAATACAATCTTTATGCAAACATAAAGGGTGTGTTTGGGAATCCGTTGGTAGAAAGGAGTTTACTGGTTCCGAGAAGAATTTACGGAATCTAAGATGAATATATGGATTTTGAGATGGTTTTGTCTTGATTTACGTGCACTGTTAGAAAAAATTTCTTCCCAAACAACTGTGAAAAGTTTATAGATTTACTAAAAATTACACCAAAGTCTTTGAGTAAATATTTACAGCGAAGACATAAAAATTACAATCAAACTAATGACTTGATTAAAAATAATGAGTTATACCCTTAATAAAGAAGAAAAAAAATCCTCATATGTTACCAAAAAATACAGTTAAAAAACAAAAATTAGGATGAACGATGATGAATTGATGAAGGATCTACTCAAATGAACCATTAATTGGAATTAAAAGCCTTAATGCCTTCACCTTTTCACTTATCCGACAAATGTTAGGCCAAATGGCATACGCCATTCACCGACTTTTCCTTGGCTTCATCTGAACACGATCGCTTTTACCAATTTTATTGCTCACCTCAGCTCGGATATTGCGTCGCCGCGTTCCTTTTTTTCTCATCGCATCCCTCTTACTGAATGCACGGAATCTGCGATCGATTTCGAAACGTTGCGTTGAAATTCCAGATCGTATCAACACATTCCTGAAATCCGAAGATGACCAGATCAGCAGCCAAATCAACTGAGGATAGATTGATCTAAAATCCATGCCTCATCCTCTGAGGGGTTCTACTGAGGTCCGATGCAAACGCATCGGCTTCGCCCCCCTGAAACTCGATTCCTTTCCCTAGAGCATTCTTGCCGGTTCATAGTAGCTCTGCTACATTAATAAGCAGCTCCATCACTAGTTGAGGAAACAACCCAATGGAACTCAACAGCAAGGGAATGCACAAGACCAGCGTGAAGAATCAAGGAGGGGGAAAATGGTGAGAATGGTTAAATCGGACAGGGACGTTTTGATTCGCGCCAAATTTGGTCGGTGCTAGCCTCCAGGTGCACTGAACTTTAACCGTTCTAATCGTATCTAAATCAAATCTTTCTTTTTGACATCCATTTTAATTTAAAATATTAAAAATAAATTAAAATTATTTATACTTCACATTTAATTGAAAAAAGTTATTTACTCCTCAAAAGTGCGTTCAACAGTGTTTTTCCGCGAACGGGATAATCTCATTCACATATTTATCTCGGCTTGCGTAAAAGTACTTCTCTACCGCGTTCTCAAACGAACACAGTATCATTAGAGGCAGTGGCGGAGCCACATGCCTATCAGGGTGGGCAATTGCCCCCACTGGAATTTTTTTGTTATATGTAAATAGCCATTAGATTTTTATTTTTGCACCTACTGATATTTAAGATTTGAACCCATTCAAATTATTTACACTAGTAAGTTTGTTGTCACTTGTTTAAAAATGAAAAAGTTACCCCACTGTTCTGAGATTCTGGCTCCGCCGCTGGTTAAAGGCTGACCATGAGGATCACATTTATCGTTAATTGATCCATATATAGTCCATGTTTGGATTAGCGTTTGCAGGATCTAAACGCACGTTCAACAGTATTTTTCCGTAAAATAAAGTAATCTCTTTCACATATTTATTTCGATTAGTGTAAAAATAATTCTCAACGATGTCTCCAAACAGGCTCATAATTTATGATGAGCACATGATATTCTTCTCCCGATCCTTTCAATAGAAGTCAAGCATTTTATTGCATAATTTAAACTTGATAATTAGAAGGAGCCGTTAAAATAATTTAAAAGTTGATAATTTATAATTGGGAAAAAAAATCAAATTGAATCTTTTACACTTCAAAATAAAAAAGTTAAAAAAACATCACACTCCAAACAACACATTGCTTATGGGTGTTCTATGCGTAATTTTCGATTAAACAATTCCCCGGTGCAATTGCAGTGTTGGCCATAAAATTGTGAGAATAACCTCTCATTAAATTTTATAATGATTGAATCTGATCCAACTATGTAAAAAAAAAGATTAATACAATCTTCGGTCCTGGAGTCTACCTTCATTTGATTTTGATCCTTAAATTTAAAATCAGTGATTTTAGTCATTTAAAGTTCATTTTGTTTAAATATTGATCCTCGTAATCTAATAAAAATATGTAACATGTTACTCATTGAGAGACCAAAACCAAAATGAGAATAAATTTAAGGTATCAAAATTTATATTAACCCTAAAAAAGAATAAAATAAAATAAAGAGCAGAGTTGTAGTCATCCGCAATTCCGCACCTTGCAATTTGCATCATCCTCCATCTGCATAAACAAGGAGCTTATCCTCATAAAGGAATTAAAAAGGACATTATTGTGTGTAGTTTTTTTTATACAAAGGGGAGCGCGTGGAAGCTCAGTGGAAACGAAAGAGATTACACAGTGAGGGGATATAATCACAAAGAGTCATTTGAGCATAAATCCTGCAGGTGATACGGGCACGAATGATAAATTATAAAGGAGGAAATAACCACATTTGCAAGAGTATCCGTCAGATGGATAAGCACCCTTGACATATGATGAATGATAACAATCGACTCCCTTTAAATAAGATTCCTGATGGGTAGTTATTCTCAAATTAATTATTACTACTTCCTTTAGTTCGGAGTATAAAAGTAGATTGATTCAACAAGTCCCTTGTGCTATCTTCATATAATTTTTATTTTTATTAAAAAATTGGTATTAAATAATGATTTTTACCCACTAGATTATAATAAGGGTATTAAATGCTCCTTTGCATCAATTATAGAAACCTAGTTTTTATCATAAGATCTAGATTTTATTCAAGCACTCACATTTTTTAAAATCTAAGTTTTGTTTTTAAAACTTAGGTTTTGAAAAAGTTATTTTTTTATCAAATCATACCTTTTCTCATAATAAATTTTCTCTTTCCTTTTTTCTTTCTTTCCCTTTCATCTTTTCTACTTACTTTTTGTCTTGAACTCCGTAAAAGTTAATAAATTCCAAATACAATAATCTTTTTAAAATTTAGATTTTACATCGGAATCCGTAAAAGCTATCATCTCAAAATCTATTCTCTAAAATCTAGATTTTACCTTGAACTCCATAACTACTGTTCTCCACCGCACTTTCAACCCAGTCTTGAAGTTGATCCTTCTCCTCGCTGACAACCGCTTGGTATTTGAGTCTTTGAACCAATGAAATCCACTATATTATTGTAGTATACATTTTAGTGTTTGATCGATGGTTATTGTTCTTGTGAGATTTACATATTAAAACATTTAGTATAATGGTCTTTTTACGGGTTTGATGTTGGTTTACTGAATTTTTTTTACATATTTAAAATGAAAAAAATAATAATGTTATGATTTGTCACTCTTTTGTTATTCTGCTTTAATGTACATTTATAATTATTTCTTTAGCATGGAGGTTAATGATTGGACTGGTCGGTAGTGGACCGATAAGCTATGTTATGTTTGGTACGGTGGAATTGGATGTTAGAATTGGAAATGGTAATAAAATTTAAAATGGGTAGAAATGATTTCCATGATGTAACCCATAGAATTGTATTCAATTTCATGAAATTAATTTTTTAACCCCTTCTTTCTCCCTCTCTATTTCTATTGAAATCAATTTCAACCTACCAAACGAGCTACTAGTGGCATTGTACACTTCCCGGGAAATCAATTAACCCGATGCTATTTGACGGGTTGAACCGAAATCAATTATATAATTTTTTCTTTGGTGATTAGCTTGAAACGATGCCGTTTTGAGTTAACAAATAATAATACGTCAAACGCGTGCTTTAGTCACTATGCATTTTGAGTTACTTGTGGTCTATGTATGAATGCTGTGTTTATGCATGGATTAATACTTTTTTATTTAAATATTACTTTTTTGAGAGTTATGTATGAATATTTTTATTTTTAGTTAAATCATATTATTTTAATAATGATTGATTTGATAATAAATTGGCTCCGTTTGGAAAGTCCGTAGGGAAAACGGACACAGATTCCGAGGTAGTTTATGTGAGAGGAAAAGTGTCTTGGTAAGCGCATCCGTTGGGAAAAATGGTAAAACAAACGGAGCCTTTATAATAGCACTCCATCATATTTGAGTTTTTAAGTAACTATTTATTATTATGCCCTTTTGCATATGAATATTGTTCCATTTACTTTTGGATTAATGCTTTTTGTTTAATAATAATCTCTATCATGTATATTTTAATTAAATTATATTATTTTATTCATGTTTACTTTCATTCAACTATAGTTAAACTATTGATCCTTGAATCACCGTTTCCAATGAAATTACTAAGAAGTCCAATTTTTGCTAATTTGATTAAATCCAATATCCCTAAGAGAATTCTCGATTTTTTTTTTTTCAAATGAGTTGAAAGAAATATATTATACATGTATATCTCGAAAAATGTATACGTGAAAAATAAGGGGAAAAATATACCAAATATAATTTTAAGAGTTATGATAATTAAAACTTAATTTCTCTTTTTTATTCCCTTAAAATAGTGATCTTTATACCCTACAAATTATACAATTTTTTGTCATTTTCCCAACATTTAAAAATGAAATGTTTTTATATATTTACCGCAAGCAAGCAAGCCCATAGATAATATAACCTTCTGTGCATTTTATTCTCTCTATCTTATCGCCTTCTTTGGATTCATCGCTTACTTCTCACTCACACTCACACTCACACTCACACGTCCCCTTTATAAACTTCTCACAGATTTCTTCTTCATCACCATTATTTATGTTGCAGCGATAACATTGTTCATTGTTTCAGTGCAATGTCTAGCCCTTCATCATCTTCCTCAAAAGCCTTCATCTTCTAACCCTAGTTCTGTCGCAAAGCTCAAACTACAAGGGTCTCATTGATCAATCTCTCGTTATCAACAAACAAGAATATGGCTTCCAGAATGATCTGAACAGTGACTATAAGTTCTGTTTGGTTAGGAGTCCGTACTACAGAGGTCTCCTTCATCAATCTCTTGCCATATCCAAACAAGATAGCAAGCAGAATCATCATCACAAGCTTTTTATGATCCGTGTATATTAGTCCATACTATAAAGGGCTTACGAGTTTTACTCTGGTTCATGAAAAAGAGTTCATGATGTATTGATGTTTATGGAGGATCATGTTACAGAAAACGATGATGGTGGTGATGGGCCCCACTTGTGGTGAGGACGGGTCTCTCGACTTGGGACAACTGAAGAGAATAATCCTGCAGTACAAGTATTACTCGATGATAATTATAAAAAATTTCTAGACGAACATGGGTGCTGGAAACACTTATTTTCTCCATTTTTCATGTTCCATATTGAAATATCCCTTTTTCATGTTACATACAAATCGAGATAAAACTCCTCTCACATGCTTATTTTAATTTCAGTAAAATTAATTTTCCAAACAGATTCTCAGATGGCACATGATTCATGAGTTGTTTCATGATTTGCTTTAATTGATTGATGGATGCTGAATTTGGCCCTAATTAATTAGCTATTTGGATATATTCCAGGTGGATAAGAGTGACAACATAAAGTTATTTAGCTTCATGAAGTTGATGACTTTATATCCTTAAATTGGTTCTTAATAAAAAAGTTATTTATTTTTTTAAAAATGTTAAGGAAGTTAAATAAATTAATTTACAATATTTATCATTTTTCTTTAAACTAATTTATCTGGCATAAATAAATACTTTTAAATCATCTATTTAGCTTCTTTAATCTACGAAAAGTCAATTTTCTCTGTATTAAGTAATCAGCGTAGTATATCACAATCTTCTAGAACCAACACTTGCTCATAGAAATTCTTAACTACTTGAAAGAGCAATATGTTGTAAAAACCCTCTGGGACGACTCAAATATGTTTATAGTTTATAGTTTTATACTCTTAAATGTATCCAAAAGTTCATATATGAATTTTATATTTTTATGAGTGCTGAGCAAGCCGCCAGCTAACATAATATATCCACTCGTACTGGATGAAATTGAGGCAGCCTAGGCTTGTAGCCAAGCCTTAGACGGCTAAGAAAATTATTGTTGTATTTTCTAAAAAATAATTTCATAACTAAAAAGTACTATTTCCCAACTAAATCTAATAAAAATATGCTTCATGAAAATACACACACAGAGGCACACATACACAACTGATTGTCCATTGCGAGATTTAAAAATGGAATATTGTTTTCATTCTTTGATCAATCAGCATTTATTGTACTTGTTTGAAAAATTTTATTTACTTCCCCAAAAGCACGTTCAACAGTGTTTTTCTGTAAAACGAGGTAATCTCCTTCACATATTTACATCAACTTATGTAAAAGTACTTCTCTACGGCGTTCTCAAATGGATATATTGTTCAAAGTCACATTTCAATCCCTACCATGATCAATTTGAAATTATCACATCTTTCTCTTTAATTGGACAAAGGATACCAACAACATCAAATACCTATTATTTCAAAGGAGGAAACGAACTATTTAACTTCAACTGACAGTAACATTTACCACAGATTTTGATTACTATTTTTTGTTTTTAGACCCTTCAATATAAACTCACAATATAAGATGCTTCAGTATAAAGTATTGAATACCATCAAGTTCAAGTTCTAACAATTTTGTATTTTGTTTCATGTCGATCCCTTCATCATTTTTACTATTATACTATTTTTAATTAGCTCTATTAAATATCAAACAAAAAATATACCGGATGAAACGGTGCATTCTTGTCTGTTTTCATATTTTATATCAACAGTAAATAAGAGATAAGATTTCATCCTATTGTTGCTTATATATATAAACAGTCCTTGTTATTCTCTTAATAGTCTTTATACCCTACAAAATACATAAACTTGGACGGTGACAATCCAAATTATCCAATAAAATTGATTCCATTAAAATATACGGTGACAATCCAAATTATCCAATAAAATTAATTCCATTAAAATATACAGTAGTTTGTTTGTCCTTTTATTGTGTTTAAAAATTGATACATTCTTTTTTATATATTTGGTACTACCTAGGCTCTTTAAAATTAGAGTTAATTCACTTTTTATATTTATTAATTTTTTAAATTAATTTGCAAGACTTATAAACAGAGGTTAATCTAATGATTTACATAATATTTTAGAAAATATGTCATATATAACATAAAGTAATTTCATTTATTAGCTTTTTTTAGTCTTTCCAAAAAAGGCAGCTGTTTCTTATATTTAAGAATCCGTTGGGTAAGTGATTTTATACAAATTGAAGTAAATATATGATAAGAGTTTTATCTCAACTTGAGTATAATGTTGTTTTAATGTGAAACCCAAACAAGCACGGTATTACATAGGCTATCCTAGATCTAAGAATGATTAAATCTCTATTACCTATGAGGTTGAAAATGATATATTTAAAGGAAACGTGTGTTTATGTGTTTTTAACCCAGACCAATTAATTGTAATAGTAGAAATGAGAACTATATGACCTATCATTCGTATGTTCAATTGACGAAAGGATTAGGCTACTATTCTCACCAAAATGGAGAGGATTCAATTCTGGGGAGTGCTACTTTGGTATGACTCCAATGGCGCTTGGGAAGGCATCACCACAATTTAGTGAAATTGGGTAAACCTAACTGTTGAAGCTAGACAGAAAGGGTTTGCTTGTTATGCTCCTATGTCTATAGGGATATGTCTCAGTGGATCATGAGTTAGATGTCCTGCCCTTGGATTTTGGGTGAGTTCAACCTATTTCCTAAAATTTTTGTATAAAAAAAGAGAAGTATATGGACGGTCATTGAATTATTTATTTAATCATGTAATTGATAAGCTGCTGGCCCAAAGGTCAAACACTATAATTTTACATGGTTCATATCGTATAACGAGTGTTATACTCTCAAAGTTATCGCCTCCTTTGGATTCTTCACTTCTCTATTATTTCTTCTCATAGATCCCACTCGTACCCGTCTCCTCCTTCATTCCTTACAGAATCCTGCAAAAAAATGTCTCCAAGCGCATCGCTTCACCGTGCCACTACTGCTCCTTCTTCTGAAACAAACCTCTCGCTCTCTCCCAAATCACACGTAATCTCACGTGACACTGTGCCTTCTTCTTCCTCAAAGGCCATTTCATCTTCTTCACAAACTGTCACCAAGCTTAAACTCAGAAGAAAACCAGGCACTGATCATTCTCGAGCACATGATCATCATGATCAGATCGGCAACCAGGAGCCTTCATCGCCGTATTACAAAGGTCTACTTCACCAATCTGCTGCTATCCACAACGAATATGATTCGCAGAATTATCTGAACAATGGCGGCGGCCATAATAATAATAGTAATTCTAGGGTTTCGACTTCGGCTGCGGCTTCTGAAGGTCCGTACTACAAAGGGCTGACTAATTTTTCAGTGGTTATTCATGGAGGGCAACACCTAGAATCGCAACATGATTATGATTTGAGAATTCAAGTGGTTGAAGGATCAACGTACCAGTGTAGTCCATATTTCAAAGGCCTCCTCACTAATAGCTCTCGAGCTCGGAAAATTCACGAAGGAGGAGGAGGAGGATCATCATGTGGGCATGGTGGTGTTGTGCCAACAAGCTTATCATCCCTTGCGTTCAACATGACTTTCTGTTTAGGTAGTAAGGATGATCAGATTTCAAACGACAACATCAGGGCCGCCCCGATGGCGGATTCCGCCGGAGGACAGCGTACCTTATCGTCGTTAATTTCGGATGATGTCACAACCCTGACGGAGTCGGAAAGAGAGATTATTTTATCGGCGCTATTGCCACCGGCACCGATACCATTGCCATCACCATCATTACCACTGCCACCTCCGCCACCGCCTCCACCACTGTCTATGTTTACATCCAACGGTATAATTTTATTTAAAGTATGATATGAGAAAAATTGTTTTTGATCAAGAGAAATATTGAGAAAAACCATACTTGATCAAAACCTTGTTAACTTGTGTAATTAGTAAAGAAAGAAACTTATATTTAACATCAAAGTAAACCTATATATTAATCTCATACGGTCATCAACTCTTAAATATAAAACCTCATTTGTAGTGATTGTATTTTAAGATCGAATTACATTTAGGATTGGAGAAGTATTTCTTAAAGGCCTAATTACTTCAAAATCCAATTATTTAAATGTGTGCCTTCCAAAGCTAGACAAAGTTCTCTTTCAGCTTTGCTCTTCATAACTTAAATAGTTAACACACACACACACACAAAACGACTATATATAAAGATGAATAATCGACACGAAGATATATCTATAGAAACATATTTTAAAATGTATTACTCATTTGACCAAAAAAAAATGTATTACTCAAAAAGATCTAATTAACCTTTCATTTGCTGTTTCAATATGCAAATTCCATTTCTAGTAATTTATATTATATATATACTAACTAATTAACTAATAATAATCGAAAGGTAAGAGTGCTGCTTCAAGCATGGAGCTGAGGATAGAAGAAGATGGGAAGCCTTTGGGGGGCAGAGAATCAGAAGAAACTGAAGAGGAAAAAGCTGTGTGTGTTGAGAACAATAAGGAGCAGAAGGAGGCCATGAATAATGAACCAGATTTGCCAAATGAAGAAGAGGTAATAAAGAAGAAGTCCTTGAGAGAGAGTGTTTCCAATAATATTTCTGAACAAACAGTAGTGTCTGCATCATCATCATCATCATCAGAATCTTCAAGTAATGAAGATATTCCCCATCAGGAGATTAAGGAGGAGAAGGAAGAAGGAATCTTGATCAAAGATTATGTGTGGGCTGACAAGTATCAACCTAAGGCACTGCAAGAATTCATCTGCCACAAAAACATTGTTTCTCAGCTGCTGACAATGGTGAGATATAATATAATTAACCTTCATTCCTTAAACATTTACAAAGTGGAAGATGGTATAGTTAAGATTCTATTAAGGTAAAAGGCAATTTAAGTGGAAAAATAACAACTATGCAATTATATATGCATTTGGGGGAAATATCAACATTAATTATAATAGTCTAATAAATCTATGATTAACATGTGAATTAATGACATTGGTTTTGATGAAAATGCAGATAAAAGAGGGGTGTGTTTGCTATCATTATATATTTGAAGGACCACCTGGTGTAGGAAAGAGAACCATGATACGAGCACTACTTCGAGAGGTCTTTGGCCACGACCAAGTCAAGGTAGCTGTGGTTTACAGACATAACTATACACTTTTAAAAGAAAATGAGAAATGATTAGGCTTGTAATAAATGTTTATTATATATACTGACATATTCATATTAAACATAAAATATCGTTATTAATCATGTTTTCTTATCTGTTCACAGGTGATTGAGGAATATAAAACATTCTTATTAAAGGTAGTGCTTGATGCTTAACTATTAAAGAACTCTTTGTATGTGCAATTGTTGCTCCTTACTTTATATGTACGAGTAGATGTCAGTTTAAACTTTATTATATAGTCGTTGAAAAATGAGATAGCGGAATAAAAATTTATTGCACCAAGTCTGAGAAATGTAACATATTGTTGACATATAATAGCTATTTATTGTAAATACTATATATTACCTCACATTCTTAATATAATGGCTATTTAATAATTTGGATAGATTACGAAAATGAAATAAAATGGTTAATTAAACAAATATAATATGATTTCTTTAAAATACTCATATGCAATATTAAATTATACCGTCTCTCATATCTATTTTATCAGCAATAACTACCAAATTATGTAAAATGAACTGCGGGTTAAATTTAGATAAAAACAATAGAAAAATTAGAGATGTAATTTCTTTTCTATATATATCCTTATTTATGAGGATGACAAATGGGAGGCAGAATGAAGATAAAATATATGGGAAATAATGGGTGGAGAAAAGAGATGAGAAAGGTATATAATTAATTAGAGGTAAAAATAGAAAAAATATATTAAATTCTTTGGCAAATTAACACAATATATCAATTTATATGTTATGTATATTAAATTATAAATATAATACACAAAATAGATGAAGAATGATATTTAGGATTAAGACACAAAATATAATACACAATTATAAATATCATATTTATAATTAATTATAAATATGATATTTAGGCTTATGATGAAGAAGTAATACATGGTTTTAATTTGTGTATGTATACACTAAAATATTGAGAGGTGACTTAACAGGGAGAGGTGATAGGGAGCATCCAAGTGCCAATAATAAGATCAGAACATCACATAGAGGTCAATATGTCGCAAACAAAAGGGTATAAGGAGCAAGTGGTTGCTTCTTTGTTGAGAGAAACTTACGACAAGATCATCAATAATTCAATGCCTTGCGTCCCAAAAAATTGCCAAGGTATATTAAATTCTCTATGTTAAATTTATTTAATAGCTAGAGCCTTCCTTCTTCCTATTTTTAACTATCGATGATGTTATAATCACCAAATTTTCACTTGCTGGGTTTCTTCTTTTTCTTCTGATATTGTGTGGAAGCCATAATTATATACGAGGCCGAGACACTATCTACAGAGTCGTTGTTGTATATAAAGTGGATGCTTGAAAGGTACAATAAAGGTTGCAACAAAGTCTTCTTTTGCTGCGCTGATGAATCTAAGCTCCAAACTGTCAAACCTATCTGCAAAACCTTTCGTCTCTCCCCTCCTTCCACACAAGAGGTTAGACTTAATACCAGTGCTGCTGCGGCTGCTGCTATTATTACTATCATCGTCATCTCTGTAAAATCGTATTGAAGATCACATTTCCACTAATATTTGTTAGATAAAATATATGGAAAGAAGATGCATTTTTGGAGACTGAAAATGTCAATCAATTAATAAACCGAAAAGATACCACATTTTAAGGTCAATCAATTAATGTGTTTGTTTGGGAATCGCTTTCTTCCAACAGGCACACAAGCCAAGACAAAAAACATCTTGAAATCCATAAAAAATATCTCGAAATCTATAAAAGAATCTCAAAATCCGTAAAATATCTCGGAATCCATAAACATATGGAGTAATTAAAGTAATAGCTATTGTATAGCGTGATAATCATATCTACAAAGAGAGAATTCATTCTAAAAGACTAGCCTATGAAGGGGAAAAAACTCTTGGACTTATGCCCCACGTCACACATCACAATTGTTAGGGCACATAATGCGAGACTGATTCCCCTTTAGAGCCAACATCCATAATACGGCACTTCACTCGACCTTTTACCAATCAATTAACTCTTCTGAGATTGGCTTCTTTAGTTGCTCGGTTCTCAATAAAAATACAAATACCATGATCATAATTAAAGGGAGATTACATCCCCTAAAGATTAACCTATTAGAACCAAGCCTATTAGAATGGAGATTCTCTTAAACTTATAAACCACAGTGCACTTGTGAGGCCACCTGATGTAAGACTCAATATATTCTTTTTAATTTATTTTATAAATAAACTCATTATTCTGGTTGACAGTTATTAATTTTACAATATTAGTTGATGGGCTTCCAACAATTAAGCGTTTGACGAAGTTGAGAATATTTTATACTTCAAATAATAACAGATTGTTGAGGTTTTGGAATACATAAGGAAACAGGAAGGAAAAGAATTGTCACCAGAATTTCTTACGAAGGTTGTTGAGAAGTCAAAGAACAATCTTCGGCAGGCCATTCGCTCTTTGGAGGCTACTTGCCAGAACAAGTAAGATTTATTTATTTCATTTAAATGCCCATAAATTCTTATCTATAAATAGGCCTTATAATGGATAAATGTAATATGTTTTGTATGGTATCATATTCAGTGATGTATTTTGGAGGTAATTTATGGTAAAGCGATTTTAAGTAATATTTTATGTGTGATTTACATGATATAATAAGCAAAATTGTGGCAATTAATTTCCATGAGATTTAATATAAAAGCATTTTCTGCATTTTATTTTACCTTTTTAAAACATGAATTTTAATGGTCATATTTGAAAAACTTGTTCTTTATCTTCTCCTCGAATAAATAACTATTTCTTTTGCAGGGATTCAATCAAAGAAGATGAGTTAATCTTAACAGGATGGGAATATGACATCTCAAATATTGCTAAGAATATACTTAAAGAGCAAAGTTCAAAACAGTAAGTAATGAATTTATTTATAATTTAAGAATAGTGTAACTTTTTATTTAATATTTATTCATGTGTTTCAATAAAGTTTGAATCATGCGCCCAGACAAAAAAATCTCATTGCTTAAAATAAAAATCTTCTATCACCTAAAGACACACTCACACACACACACACATCCATTATTGTGCATATTTCATTGGTTTACATACAAAAAATAGCAACTTAATTATTACATTCTTAATGCTTTATTTTCAATAGGCTATACACAATTCATGTGAAGCTTCAAAGTCTCATGATTCACAAGGTTTCACCTGACTTTGTTTTCAAGGTAAGTACAAATTCAATTTATGATTTACACACACACACATGATTTTTAACGAATTTCTCTTTTGAATATATACTATAATATTGAGGATAATACTTTTGTTGATACAGTATTTGGTATCAGAGTTAAACTCTCTATTGGATGAATCACTAAAACCAGGACTTGAGAAACTCAAGAAGGAG